>JAYRBW010019096.1:0-12788 GCA_036023295.1 Invenusta paracnida
AAGCTGCTTCATTATAAAATACAATGATTCCCAGCGTACAATATAACCAATTTGTATGTCTACAATAATAAATGTATATAC
This sequence comes from Invenusta paracnida, assembly GCA_036023295.1. Taxonomy (NCBI): domain Eukaryota; kingdom Metazoa; phylum Platyhelminthes; order Proseriata; family Coelogynoporidae; genus Invenusta; species Invenusta paracnida. The sequence continues at coordinate 82 of JAYRBW010019096.1, forward strand.
ATTTCAGTAGAATTTGATTGTCTTATGTAACAAATTATATGCTTCACACGAACATGTAATGTGTATGAAATAAGATATAGCTATTTTTCACAAAATATGTAAATACTAAATAGTATTTGTCAATAGATTTTACACTCATATCATTATATAATCAAACAGCGTACAATTTTAACTGTATAACCTGCAATATATAAACAAAATAGTAGTTATAAATGTCATAGTTGCTTTAAAATGATCACTTACAATCTGTTAAAATCACAGGAAATAAAATTACCAAATCTAAGTAGTATGTTGTCAGACTTGGAAACACAAATCTTTGCCACAGCAACAAGATTCAACTTATCGGTTCGCGTCTTGTGCGAATTGAGAAGAGTGATGGAGTTGAATCTTGATGCTGTCATTCGTGCCCTTAACCAGGTTTTAAGGCGCCTCGCAGTTGAGAACGACCTTTCGCCAGAAGCAGACGTTGCTGGGTTGACTGCAATCAATTGGCAAATATTCACAATTTCACTGATCGATTTTTTTCAACATTTTCCAGATCGGTAACAAATGCCTTAATATCTTCAAAACAGTTCATAGTCGCCTCTCTATCCAGCTGCAAAACCTTGAACATTTCCAACTGTGGCTTGAGTAATTCGAGGTCAATATCATCGTAGTAGTTTTTTTTTACAAACTCCAGTTCAATTTCCAGATTGTCTCCTTGAATGTTGTGGAGTAACAAACTTTCCAACGTGGCATATGTTTGGAAACTTTGTTGTTTGAACTTCTTTTCTATTGCTGCTGTCATAATATCAATGGCTTCAAAATATTTTCTTCTGTAGAAGTCTTTTAGACTGGCTGGAAATGATGGTTCACCATGGCTGACTTCCAAATTAACTGGAGCACGTCTTTGTCTTGGTAAGCAAGGTTTGGCAATGAACGAACATGTTTTTGCTTTTATCAGAACTGTAGCATAAAACGAATCAAACACTTCATGACTTCTGAGAGATTGAATGACTGACGTTGTTAGTTTGGCTATTCTTTGTCCAGCTACAGCTGACATATTTTCACTTTGAAGCCTCTTTGCAAGTTTATCGGTGTGAGCAAAGAGAAGAATAGATAGCTGCAAACCAAAATAGTATTCAAAAAGTGTCATTTGAGTCTTACAACCAATAATGCGCGCACGAATTTCTGATGATAAATTTGTGTCTAAAAAAAGTTCCCATTCGGCCATAAGAGTTTGATAATTATCAATGAGTCTTCTTAAACACGCAGCTGTGACAGTCCATCTTGTTGGACAAAATGCTAGTAAGCCTTTGTAAGGCCGAGCATCCTCATCTTCATCAAATCCAGTAGAACATGACAATTTTCCAAAAATATGTTCTCTCTGTGGAGAGTATTTGATTAGCTTTATTATTTCTTTGGATGTGTCCAAAGTGTCCGACATTACCTTACATCCCTTAAGACTATCTTTGACACCAAGACTAAGGGAATGGCCATGACAATGAGTGACGTGAGCTTTCGGTTGTTGATCTAGTATTCGTTTGCCAACGCCAGTATGTTTCCCTAACATATTGTTAGCTCCATCATAACACTGGCCTCTGCAGTTCTCCAATGATAGTTGCAGTCAAAGAAGAATGTCAGTGATAGCTGAATAAATTGTTTCTGCTCCTATATCACTCAGCTCATAAAATCCGACAAAATCTTCCTGAATGTCTAGCTTCTCAGTAACCCAACGTATGCATAAGGTTAACTGCTCTTTATTTGCAATGTCAGTGTATTCGTCGCAGATGAGAGAAAAATAGCAAGGTCGAATCTCATTTCATAATTTGCAAAGCAGCTCGTGGGCCATTATAGTCATCAATTCGTTCTGAATGTCATGGCTGATGTACTTGTCACCTTTTTGAGACAACCAATTTGAGAGTAGGGAGTCATCCTTAGCTCTCAATTTCAGTAATTGAATCATATTGGATTCTTGATGGACATCTCCCTGGCCAGCCAGGCCCTGGCGGGCTATATATTGTATTGATTCTATAATCTTTGCCAAGCATTGACGATTTTCAACCATTTCTCGTTTCAATCTCTCATGGCAGCTTTCTAAAATATGTACACTTCCACGAGGAATTGACATATCAATTTCTTTTGAGGCCCGGTGAGTATCTGACTTTTGATGTTTCTCGAATGCGCTTAATGCCTTTTTCCAATTTTTAAAGCCTATCTGTAAATACGTGTCATTTTTTTGCTCTCGAAGATCAGGTGGTTGGATTTACAATGCTTTTTGCAGGAAAAGCAAGTCACCGTATCTTCAGCCTCATTATAATCAAGCCATTTATATTGAGAAAACCACACTTTTTGAAAGGATCGGTTTGTTTACCAAATAATCTTTTTGGAAACGTAATGTCAAGTTGATAAGGCTCATCAAAAATACTGTGAGAGAGATCAGAGGGCGCAGCCGTCATTGTGGTGTGAGAAACCAGAGGGCGCAGCCATCGTTGTGGTCTGAGAGAGACCAGAGGGCGCAGCCGTCGTTGTGGTGTGAGAGAGATCAGAGGGCGCAGCCGTCATTGTGGTGTGAGAGAGATCAGAGGGCGCAGCCGTCGTTGTGGTGAGAAAGATCAGACGGTGCAGCCGTAGTTTTGGTCTGAGAGAGACCAGAGGGTGCAGCCGTCGTTGTGTGTGAGAGAGATCAGAGGGTGCAGCCGTCGTTGTGGTGTGAGAGAGATCAGAGGGCGCAGCCATCGTTGTGGTGTGAGAGAGATCAGAGGGCGCAGCCGTCATTGTGGTGTGAGAGAGATCAGAGGGCGGCCAGCCGTCGTTGTGGTGTGAGAGAGATCAGACGGTGCAGCCGTCGTTTTGGTCTGAGAGTATTTGTACATTTGTATATTTTACAAAATGTTATTTGTAATTTGAAATTTGCTCATATCTTATTTTATTGAAGAACTGTAAGCCTACATTTAGTGCTAATGGATAGAGAATCTAATTTGGTTTATTTTAAATAAAAATTCTATTGGCAGGTCTTCCATGTTCATATCAATTTTTAAACATTTAAATATATTTGGGCGTGATATATTGATGCTGTTAGTAAATAACTTTATATATAAAAATAGCATTTTTTGTGCTTAAAAATAATCACAATAAATAATATAATATAAACTTCACAGAGGTGTAGTTTAGATAATTTTTTTGTAAAATTCATTCAAAATACTTACTGTTTCATTGACTTTAGGCTGTGAACTTCTCGTCTTCTCTGCCTATAAAATATAAATGTGACAGCTCACTCGTACTAAACATTTAAAAGGGCTTACCATTGTGAACCAGAGAGAAGGTAAAGGAAAGAGGTGCAATGACTCATCGTTCGCTGTGGTCAAATAACTATGCGCCAGGCATTGTAATGTTAGATTAGAATAATCAATAAAGGCAGACAGGAGAGGGAAGTACTACGACTACGTTGGGTATATGTTATATGTTAGCCCACGCAGCTTGACAACGACACAGAAAAATAAGTATGCGTGCGTTAGTATATGAAATAGTGGATTGTTTTTCAATTGGGTATACATGAACAATACACGATGTCATGATAAAGTGCGCCTGCGTGAATGGTAATCCAGCGGATTTTATACTTAAGTTAAGGAAATAGTATAATTTTTCTGATCACACCAATTTATTTGGTAATAGTGTTATTGGGTGGGAATATAATTTGGTACTATTTATAAGAGGCGCCAAAATTCTCCAGGGGCGCCAAAAATTGAGTAAAAAAATATTGGGGGGACTGAGCCCTCTCTAGCCCTCCCAACTCCGCGGTCCCTGGAGATACATTATTAACTTGTAAGTTTATTATTTTTACATGTAGAATATAATGTATTGATTAATACAAGATTTCATAATAAATTAAGTTCTTTCAGTTTGCTTTTACGTATGTCAACAAATGGCAGAAATAGTATGTCGGTTTTAAGAACTACACTCTAATCAAGTTATATAAATACTTTGGTAGTTGATATGCATAATTTAATGTTCAGAAAAATTATAGCATATTTAAAAATAAATAAAAAATAATCCACTTATTTATAAAATATAAGACATTTTCCGTGTATCATAATTGTTTGAATTGATGGGCACATGATTATTAAACAAGTATTGATTATTAATCTATGCGCATTACACTAATCATATTTACAATTATTTTGAATTCAGATTATATTTTCTTTAAGACATTTTCTTGAAGTATATTGTATGACTATTTAATATTTAATATTTAATATTTTGTTACTGCAAAATGGACTATATTTTTTTCAGTTTATAACTTTTTATTTCACACAGAATATATACCTAGATATCTATAGTTTTAAAACCAAATGTCGATAGTCATTTTATGTAATACATTGAAAAACAGCTAAACGCAATAATGCAGATTAATTATAATGATAGAGTATTTAGTTCCATTTTCCACATTTATATGATTTTTATATTTTCTAAATATGTTTGTAGATACTTATTATCATAACATTTTTGGTATTTGCATTGAGATACTTTGAAATAATTTGTTTGTAATAACATATAATAAATTTAAAATATGTATATTACCAGATAATTATTTTTATAAGTTATTATTATAAACGAGAAGATGAAAATAATTATTATAGTGCATGTGTTCATTTATTAAAAAATATAATATAAGAACACAAATGTGGCATGACCTGAATAGGCGCAGTATACGTACATATATGCATGTTTACCTTATAAAGCTCCCCTATATCTGCATATGTATAAATATATTTTTCTAATCATGTCATTTATTGTATCCTACAAATAATTACTGACCCTAACATCAAAATGCAAGACATTTTATGTTGTGTAAATATCCTCTATAAAGCAACGTTCATAACTCCTAGATAGTAATATACATAATTAACTGTTTATTTACACGCATTTAGGTGTGGAAATTGTACCAATATGTCAGTCACACTCCTCACTGTGATATTAGTATGTAAAAATTGCAAGTCTGAGAAAGTTATGATAAAATGACCAGTTAAACGGTCACTTAATGAGTAATAAGACCTCAACTCTCTAACCGTAAAACTGGCGCCAATAAGCCGCTAAAATGTGTGTTTTATTAGCTAGTTATAGCTGTAGACTAGATATACGATCAGACACTGTATAATGTGCCGACATCTGTGTACATATATATTAATATGACTCCGAACACACGGTTATTGGGTTTGGTATAGATATAGATATATAGCGTTGACCGGCTACGGATTAAATACTTTTGTTGTTTTGTGCCTCTTTATATGGACTGTTTATATACCGCCATTTAAAACAGAAAGTGTATATTATGGCTTATTCACGTATATACACAGAAACTGTATAGTAATAAATATTGGGCTACGTTCAACTCATAAAGCATATAAGGAATAAATGATACTGATAAAAAGATTGTCCGTGAATAATGTGGGCAATAAATAAATAGATATACAACGGAGATTGCATTATATTGAAGTGTCAAGTGTTTAACAGCATGATTTATATAAAAAGTGCACCTAGATTCACATGTCAGTATAACATACATCTAGTATATTCATTGCTGTGTTTACATGTTCCAAATATATTAATGGCGTTCATCAAAAAGTGTAGATCAAGATTTTCCTATACTAGTACATTTCAGGTATTCGAAAATACGAAATATTAGTGTTATAACGTTGATTAATTATATACATATTATGTATATTTACTTTAAAAATAATTATTATCTTAAAATTTATTTTAAAATGAAAGAATTGTCAAACAAATAATTTTGAACTTTCTTATTTTTCTTTTTATCTCAGTATTTAGTTTGTTATTTTTCAGTTTCTACCTTTAATAATATGATGCTATGATACTTTAATATGCGTATAAGTATATAAATCATTTTCTTAACAATTTATATCACATGAAAAATTCAGATTACTTGTAATTTCACTCATAAATTCAATTTATTTTTATGCAATGAATTGTTTATACAATAAAATCTACTGGAGTTGTATAGATAGATATATTAAGTTAAACTGTTAATTAAAATAATGCATTTCAATTTATTGATTTTAGTACAATATACATTATAGATAGAACATTATAATGAACTGCTAATTGTATAGTGTAATCGATATACTTTTGATTGCATGTATATGACATGTTGGTTAACTTAATAGTAGTTTATTTGTTCACCTATTGACTTTTTAGGTATTTATTACAATATGTAGGTATGTTTAACAATAGAGACAAACTATATATTTCCTCTCGAATTAAGTTCAATTAGCTATAATCTTCTTTTCTTAAATATAATATTTTTTTCTTATTGTGTAGGTATAGTTGGTGCAAACTACTGGTCCATATGATTACAACCGCAATCACTATGTATATATTTGTAGAGTTATTTAAATAATCATTAACACAAAATATTTAGAGTAGAGAGTTAATTTATTTAGTTTATTTTAAGAAATTGGACGCAACTTTACCAAGGTACAATATGTAAACACAATTAAAACATACCTTTTAAAACGAAAAATGAAAATTTTCTCGAAATCGATGAAATTCTGAATTAAGTAGGTACTGATCAGTTTAATATAATAAATCATAAAGGTACAATAAAAATAACTTTTCTTACTGAAAGATATATAAAAATTCAAATTTTATTATTTCTTTCAAAAAATTAAAATAAACAATTGTTTTGTCTATTTCTTTTAAAGAATACTTATTTCGTTTTTTTAATGGAATATGTTACAATTTAACATCTTCGTTTAACTACATGCAACGTTTGAAAGCATTATTCTATTAGGAAAACAACAAATTATAAGGGTTGGGGCTAATGATGCCTCCCACCCTTCCAATATATATGGAAGCACTTATATACAGAGGCCGTTATGGATAGGTTTAAAATGGGTTTAAAATGGGTGTGTTAGCCTTGTTCACAATGATTAAAACTGAAACAAATAAATATGTGTATGGTATCGAAATATCTACAATGCGTTATATAAATACATATTTCCGAAAATATATAAATGTTAATATTTTAAAATGTTAAAATTACAGTGTATTACAGTAGATAAAAACAAAATTCTATATTTAACAGAAAAAGTCGTTGTCTATTTAAACCTTTCAGAGAGTGAAACCCACAATACGAAACGTCACAATATTTTGGAAAGTAAAAGTAGGAGAGTTGAAAGTTGGTTTGAAATATTAATTTTGATTTGTACAAAATTATAATTTTACACAATTACAATTTCTAACTTGTGTGGGAAATTAATAAATCCAGAAAATACAAAGAATTTCGAGAAATGCGCATTTACATATATTAGTATACATTGAGCAAAATAGTAGCATCTAGTAAAGTTATTTACAATCAGGGAATTCTGGTCATACTTCTGTCAGAACGTGTGTACTTCCTCGCCATACTTTCCCTATAAGACCAAGCTCTTATATATTTAGCTTAATTAGGTCCATTGATAACTCTTTCTGATCAATAATTGACTAACAATACAACTATGTAGTGTATTATTTATTAAACGATAATGGCATAAACGATAATTAAAATAACATGCGGCTCACATTGCCAGATAGGATATCAGGCTTTGTAATATGAGGATCATCAGGACAATGTGCTTGTGCCTGTATGACTAATTCTCCTTTCCAATGCACAAACGTCTACGACCTGTATAGAAACCCAGAGCGTCGCCTTTAACGTTGGGGTCTAGAAATTGAGGTATTATAGGAAATATGGCGATGTGTATGAGTCATATTTCATCCGTTAATAAGCAGCCATCGGCCAATATACTGTAGCGTTGAAAAATTGCATCACCCTCGACTAAAACTCACCGCGTATGTGTGTGGCGTCAACAAGTTGGCTACCAGAGTTGATTTCATTCTACAAATGTTTATTATTTCCCCTACACTTGTAGTCAACATATATATATATATATATATATACAATGGGAAAAAGTCTTATCGGAGTGGTATTATTATTTATTATGCATACCGGTGTCTCTATTTGAATTCTAATATACAGACAATGAATCATAATATTACCAAGTCTGCATACTTTACAATGCCGGCCGGCGCGACTATAATAATATAAAATTAGAATAAAACCACACTGCACTGTACTGCACAGCACAGTCACCCGAAACCTAACTTAACCCCATTACAGTTCTGTAATCTGACTTGCTTCCAACCCAAGGCAAAAAGGTAGTTCAACTTTTAGAAATACGTGGGTCCATTGGAATTAATATTGTGTACGCCGGATTTATAGTTGGGTAAATCGGAAGTGATTTTTTCTTTGTGAATTTTCTTTTATATATGTATTATAGCTAAATGTGTCTCAATAATGAATTTTACACTGGTATCTACCTATATATGTGCGGCAGATTTGCATAATTACAATCTATCAGTTATTGCATTGTAAAGTACAATTCACGTAACTTAATTTTATCAATAAAGATACCTAAACTAAGCTTATATAACATGATGCATATAAAAAATTGATGTACTATGCACGTATCAGGTATTTCTAATCCGTTTTATTATTATATTCATTATGCATTGAAATATATAATTAATCCATTTATTTGATATGGTTTTTATCTAAATATATGAACAAAATACAAAATTATACTCAGGGTATGACAAAAAGGATGAGTAATTGACACCATATGGTGAGGTATATATATCTACAGGTGATATAGTACTTTGAAGATGTATGATATGTTTCTTCATATGGAGCTCGACCTGTTTTATTAGAGTAAACTATTTATTATAGATTTGGAATGATGTGGCTAAGCAATTAACAAAGGACATTTCTGAATAATCGGATTGTGTGTTAGCCCTATCCATGCCTATTCGCATTTTTGCTGCAAATTTTTAATCGACAAATGAATCGATGTAAGCTTCCGTGACTTTTCCATAAATAAAACTTTACAACTTTTAACTCTATATTCACTATTATGTGCACCAAATGGGTAGTCACGTGACCAAACCCTAATTAGAAATGCACCCATTTGAAAAAATGTATATATCTCTTCAAAATCAACGAAACTCTCATTCGGGTACTGATTAATTTCTAGAAATTCACTAAGTATAACAATAAGTTTTGTTGCAAAAAAATAAATATTAATTAATTTAAAAAAATCAAAAAATCTCAGTTTTACCTATTAAAAATATGTTTGACTATTTTTTAATGAAATATGTTAGAAAAACATATTTGTTTAACTATAAACAAAGTTTCAAAACTCTACTCTATTAAGAAGTTTAAAAATTATAGGGGATGCGCAAAAAAGCCCGATATGGATAAGGTTAAAAGTAATAATTTCTAAAGAGTAACTATTATGTATAAAGGAAAATATGTTATCATTAATTTCCATAATTGGAGTGGCTAGTAAAGAAAATATAAAAATGTCAGTGTATGCAATGAAACAGACAACATAAAACAATCATATCAAATAATAAAAAGGTGGCTCTCCCTTTGCAACATGTAAATATAAATCATATAAAAGATTAAAATATAAAATTATATATGTATAAAAAAACATATTATATGTTTAAAAATGTGTAAATTGATCAAATAAATTATTTAAATTCAAATTGTTTGTTAAATTGAATGTTTAGTTTAACTGTTTCACATTAGGTACTGATATTTGTTCTAACCAAAGAATATAGAGAATTTTCTATATTCTTTCATTCTAACCTGCCAGTACAAGATTTTTATTATGTACTTTATTCATGCGCGCCTCCAGAAGGGGTTAAAGGGTCGAATGACCTCCTTTGGCAGAAAAAACGCGCCCATTCATAATTAATAAAAAAAATTATACAGTTTTCACCTTATACACGTACTTCATTTTTTTAAACGGCGCCCTTTTGCATTAAAACGACCCCTTTGGAAAATCCTAGCAGCGCTGTATTACAGATTATGTAGATTTGATCGCCACATTTTAACCTTGTTCTTTTAAGTGAAAAACCAATATGAAAATGTTAAATACTATTTTTGAAATATAAAAAAAGCTTACATGGTTGTAAAAATGTTAATACAAATATTAACAAACCTTAATCATAGTTAGAAGAGAAAAAAGTAGATAGCAAATTGTATCTCGTACAAAACAACTAAAACAAAATATTATTTTATTATAATTATTACATGATATCAGAATACAATAAAAATAATAAAAATACATTAAACATATTTTACGATCTGAATGTTATCTTTAATTTGTATATTTTGGCAAAAATAACTATTTATGAATTATACATATATTTGTACTTTATTTTTTGTATTATATTTGTAATTTATATACACGTATATATGTATATATTTCAACTTACATAATGTTTCAATGAAATTTAAATATTATATAATATAAAATAAACAGATACTGTTAACTACACTACTTCTTTTATATCTAAGTAGTGTAATATTATGTTAGACCATATTTAGAATTTATTAATTGTTAAAATTCGTTTTGACAACTAGGTATATATATTAAATAAACAGAAATAAGAATCTGAAACAATAATCGAACATCCAGGGGCGGATCCAGCTTTCCTGGTTGGATTAGAAAGAACCCAACATCAAAGGGCTACACGCACAGCGTAGCCTCTAAATCAGCGCGTAGCGCCGGAAAATTTAAGCTTTTAATGTCTAGAATGCATTTAAACATTTTTTTATTATATTTTTAAAACCTTTCAAAATTTGTTTTCTTAAATCTCCTAGGGGAGGTGGTGGCGGGCTGCGACCCCCCCCCCCGCCCCCCCTTGGATCCGCCAATGACATCGGACAAAAAATGGAAATTATATATAATTTTGACTATTCAGTACAGTTATAGGTGTACATTTTTAGCAATAGAGATTCAATAACACTTTTGCGTCAATTGAAATTCGTTTCACGCTATATCGAAATATTGATCAATAAATAGGTTTTAGGATTCTCTATATGTAACACTTATTTTAATATAATTATTTATAATAATAATTACCTATTATCTATTTTATTATAATTAAATAATGCCCCTATTGCGTTTTCTAAATTTCTTAATATTTCTTAAATAAACCTATAATATATATATAACTAAAGTTAATATAGATTTACTTTGAATCTTTATAATAATGCGTTTCACTAATATTATAATTTAAACATTTTACATTTACTTAGCTCCATACTGTGTTCATATATCTCCAGTAAATTGACTTAACTAAAATTCTGAATTTCGCTTAATTCTATTGAGAAATTTCCATTATACCGTGAGATTATACGAATGTTCAATACGCAATGCTATTCTTGAATTGTACTTGAACAATGCTCAGGATCATTTTGAAAGGTGATTACTTTTCTAGAGATATTTAATAGCTTAAAGTTTTATTACCTTTATTAAAGAGATTTAAAAGAGCCTTGCTTATACTCACACAATAAAGAAATATTACGTAATGGGATTTATTGATTCAATTATTTAATTGCCATTGACTGTGAATGTCAATTTACTGGGTATAGATCTATTGTTATATTACATCATCGATGCTTGAGAAATTCATTGAAGTATTACAAAGGAAATTTAAGTATATTATTAAACTAAACTTATAATTCCAACCCTAATTTATATATTATCTAAACATAAATGAAGTATAATTAAATTAGTATATATATAACTTTCATTCTGTTCCGCGAATTCTGAGCGAGAAAGGTCGTAAAATATATGCAATACAACATCAAGATAGGTATTTATAATAAAGAGATTTTTTTAAGTCATATAAATTCTGAAACAAATATGTACATATTCTAGATTTACATTGTCCACAGTGTTCACGTTTGCATACATTCTAATCAAAGTTTCGTTTTCTGCTATTCTCGTTATAGCTCTATATATTTTGAATTTTGCATATTGCTTCGAATTTATATCTTTTAGTTAATAAACAAGACATAAATATCTGCCTATTAAATTTACACTTGATTTTGTTAAAGCATGTATATTATTTTTATATTATTATAAATTTTTATTTATTTTATTATTTAATTATTAGTTATCCTTGTTAGTATTATTTAAAAAAAAATACAATTAATTATTCTTTGTATATTTTTATAAATTATTTAACTAATAACGTTTTCGTTGTTTGTATAATTATTTAATAATTATTTTAAATATATTTAAATTGAGCAGCTCTTATATACACACATATATATATACTAGAGCTCAATGGGATCGCCTCTTGAATTTACAGAAATATGTATTAAATAGATGGCGTGCCACTTCACCAATCTTTGATCATAGTACCGCCTCATGCTTGTCCCACTTCGCCAATAGTTTTGGAGTATCATTTCGCCAAAATGTTGAGGAATAATAATAATAGGATTTCATGGTGAGTAACAAAAGTGATCAGATATCGTGATATTATATGAAGTTGTTCTTACAATAACATTTCTGTTGGCTCTATAAAAAGTTGATTATAATAATCCTCTCACAAAAACATATTTTGATTAAAAGTTATCGATTGATCAACAAATAAACGTTTAAAAGTAATTCACCACATAATATGTACATACATATGCATATGAAATTACAGTGACGGTTACGATTATTAGTAGTAGGGAATGAGTGTTTCGAGAACAAAGACAGGGAGGGAGGGGGTGCACGCACCTCACCAGCGAACCTCTCGTCCAATCAGAATCGAGCAAGCGCCAGCCAATGAGACGGCTGTAACAGTATTTAAGAGACGCG
>JAYRBW010019107.1:0-12787 GCA_036023295.1 Invenusta paracnida
GTACCACACACATTTAAACGCCGACCTAGGAAGTTAGATTGTGCAGCATTTTGGAAGGCATCAGAGTGGAAAATTTTTTTGTTGTATACAGGGGCCTTTGTCATGTATAACATAGTTGACAATAATTTTTTTTGTCATTTTCTTTTACTCTCAAAAGCCATTCGCTTGTTGTGCAGTGTTTCAATTTCAGAAGCTGATTTACACCTTGCAGATGTTCTCCTACATACTTTTGTTCAGAACAATGTCAATCTTTATGGAGCAAATTCTCAAACATATAATGTACATTCTATGCTACATCTTTGTGACAGAGTTCGTCAGTTGGGACCATTGTGGTCATCTTCGGCATTCAGTTTTGAATCTGCTCTGTACCAAATAAAAAGACGTTTTACTGGTCCTTCCATCAAATTGAAGTCTGTTGCTGAGAAACTCATTAAAAAAAATGCAAATTCCCGCACAAAATTAAAGAAAAGATTGCATTTTAAACCAATTCCAAACAATCTACATCACCACCATGTTGCAGCAATTGTGAACTCAGGATTATGTTTGGAAGACTGTATTTTTCAAGCTGTGTCTGCAATTAATGGTCTTGTGTTTTATTCTGCTTGCCATTCTGTGAAAGGAACATCCTCTACACTGGTGTCGTACACCTTCTCAAACAGCATACACTATGGCTCAATTTTTTGCTTTGCAAGTACTGATGATCAATCACTGGCAATAATTGATGAGTATGCAGTCATCAGTACGCTTGTACCACCTTCAGTTGTTCATTCTTTCTCAGAAACAATAAGCAGTGATGATTTATCTGTTGATTGGGTTGTTTGTCAGGTTTCTGGGAAAGCCCATGTTATCCCCGTTGCTGATATCATTGCAAAATGCATCTCAACATCTCTACAGAAAAAGAGAATTGGCATTACCCCTTTGGTTGCTAGTTTTGAACATGATTAATTGAGGTAATTGTTGTAATTTTTTGTATTAGTAGTAATTTGAGATTGTTATGACATTTATTTCATGTTGTTATTATTTGTTGTTAGTTATTATTGTTATTTTTTTATTATTTAATGTTGTTATGATTTTTTATAACAAGCATTCGAGATTTTATAATACATAACATTATAAAAAGAAATATGTGACTTACTTTACACTTTCAGCATTGTTGTATTAATTAATGTAATATATGTAGGTATATAAACAAAATACAGTATATTTAGATTTGTACTTATACTGTTTTTTTAACTGCATAATAATCTATAAATAAAATGTTTAAAAATTTATAAAAATGAATAAAAAAATAATGTCAATTATTTCTGCTATTTATAATGAAAATACAAATTATTAATTTGTAAATGTAGTATGTATGTACTATTGATAAAATATACATAAAGATTTTATATAATTAAAGTTGCAAAAACCTTGTCCATATACCTATTACATTATATTCACCACAGTATTCAGTGCTAAATTAATCTACTATATATTGTTTCATAAAAAATAATTAAATCACAACATTTTCTTATTATTTTCAGCCGGAAAAAAGAAAGAGCAAACCCAATGTGCGTCTTTACGAAAACAGTAATGAAGATACAATGTATCTTTTTTATTTCAAAGAAGAAAGAAAGTACGAAATAATTTCCCGGGCCAGCATGTTGTGGATGCCATCCACTGATAAAGACAAATTGGTTCTAAAAGAAACTATTAACTTAAGATCTGGGACAGGAATAATTGAAGCTTGCTTGTTAGCAAAGGGTAATTATGCTTTTAAATTATGTTATGTTTCTGGATAAATTAATTTGATACGTTAAATATAGACTTTTTCATTTGTTTGCATTGCTATGTAAGAATTACAGTTAACCATCTGCTTATACAGTTTTATCTCACTCGCTCTGAAAATTACTTTAAAATGCTCCAAGTCCATTGATTGAACTAGATTCAAATCTCTTTAACAATAATTTGTTATTATTACTTATTGGAAACCTTTTGTGAAACCTGTGAACTGACATATTGAATATACATTTTTTAACAAATGGTTAATGGTTAAACAGGTACCTAGTGGGAACTAGTTAAATGGTCACCCTATTTCTAATTATGTGTTATTTGACATATTTTTTACTTTTTGTGTATATTCAATATTGTATTATAATATATTTACATAGTAAGGTAAATAAAAGTAATTTTCTCAATAACATAGTCCAAATGCGTACCTGTTTATTTTGTTGTGTGGTGCACCCCAAGTAACTGTCTAACTTATACCATTACCTTGACTTATTTCTCTATGGGATTAATATTAAAACAAATCAGTTTAACAGCATTAGTATACAGTTAGTAAAAACAGTAATAAAAGTAGTAATCTGAAACTGTAATACCACAAACCATCTAAATATGTCAACCAAGTATTATTTATGTTTATTTACATTTTGTAGAGTAACAATTGATTCTTTGTTTCTATCTCAATTTAGGTGATCAAGAATTTGTAAATCAGGCCAGCAGAAGGCTCCATCGCAAAATGGATTCCACCATGAATGTTTCATGTAATAACATTGATTTTTTGAATGAATCTATTGGAGAACCTGTAAGTTTTTCATAATATACCATTTTAGCTAACTCATTGTTTCATTAAACCAGCGAGCATTAATCCCTTCATGAAATTGTTTACTTTATTGCTAAGGTGGACGAACAAACCGGTCAGCATAACGATTTTTCATCAGAAGAAGTGGTCAAAAAGAAGAGAAAAGTAAGTAATATATTTTCATTAACCCTTGCTGGTTTTTACCGTGACAATTGTCACAGGTATGGTGAACTAACTATTGCCATGAATTTATTTTATTTATTTATATATATATAGGCAAAAAATAAAATATTACAAGTAAACCTGTTGTGTTCTGTTGTAGCGTGTAATGAAGTTTCCTGGGGGGGGTAACTGCCCCCCCCTTCCTAGACATATCCTCAAACTTTTCATAGAACGCCTCATCGGAATGTAATAAAATTTGGCCCCAGTGTACTACATTTTAAGCCGGATTTTTTTGGTTAAAATATTTTAATCCGACCCTCTTTGGTCACGTGATCAGCCTTTGAAAATTTCCCATTTCCGAAAAATCACTGCTTTTTAAAAATTGTTCAAAAATTACTTTCCAGAATGTTTATAAAAGGGATATTTTGGTATTATTTTTGCAAACATAATCTATTATTGTATTGCATGCACAAAAATCGAACATATCCATTTTTGTAGTCTGGACCGGTTTCAACAGCCAATGAAAATCGTATTTTTGTGATTTAAAAAATCTTACCCTCAGAAATTATTTCTATTAGTTACGCCTGGTCGTTCTAGAGTTAATTTGTAACCCTTATGGATTTACTGTAAAAAGTAAATCCATAGATACACATTAAAAGTAATGTTTGATATAACGATGATTCGGTAGCTATCTTACTCGGTAGCATAAGGGTATTAAAAGACATGTACCATTTCTTGGAAACCTATGTTAATTTTTTTCACTTAAAAATCCGTCAAAAAAAGTTATGTAAAAATCAAAAAATGGCGAATTATACAATAATATTTACTTCTAATTAATAGATGGATGGGAATTCTCAAAATAGTCAAATAAATACATTTGACGAATTAAGTGCACTGTAGTTTGTACATATTAATTTGAAAGGGTTATATTATAATTGTGTACTAATAACAATTTTAACCTTAATAGGACATGACCGCTTTGATTAGTGTTAGATGTATTGGAGTTTTTCAGATATATTGAACATATTTTCCTTTCCAGAAAACGATTTCACGGAGCTTGAATAATCTTTAGAATATAATGCTAATTTGATTGATGCAACAAATTATTTTTAATGTCACATACATACATTTGTTAGCAAACAGTTGCAATGGTCGAAATAACTGTTACCTACCATATTTTCTGTTTATAAATTTTTGATCATATTTTTATTTAGACCGATGCCACAACGAGCAAGGCTGCAAACCCATTTGAAGATTCCTCTTCAAGTGACACAGAGTCTCAAGTATGTAAAGAGGAAACAGTGCAAAATTTACTGTAGCAAATTTTCTATTTTATTATAATAATTTTTATTTATTTAATTAATATTTTAATATAATTCGGATGTCATAGTTAGTTATCTATATCATTATTTAATGACAATTTCGTAAAGTTAATTATTAGAAATAATTATGTAGAAAACTATTCGGTTGGGATTGGTTTGTGAAGACAGGGAGCCTTATGTGATTTCAGTAGATGGGTATTGCTGTAGAGTCAGTCAGTATTGAAACTGACTGCAGATATGCAGGTGCTGTATTTTTACGACAAGGCAATGAAGCTCACATAATTCATCCGTGATATAATAATGTCTGGGAAGTAGTGTTTATTAAACAAGTGTAACAATTCATAACTCTGTGTAAGGATGACATTGCATAATCGGCAAGAATAGCATTACAATAACCAATTCTAGAGAACACAAGTGCACTTTTGATAGTTTTTGTTGTCTTTGGAAATGTGACAGTGAATAATACTGTTTTATTTTCATTTGTTTACTTTATTGCTAAGGTGGACGAACAAACCGGTCAGCATAACGATTCTTCATCAGAAGAAGTGGTCAAAAATAAAAGTAAAGTAAGTAATGTATTTTCATTAACACTTGTTCGTTTTTATCGTGACAATTGTCACAGGTAAGGTGAACTAACTATTGCCATACATTTATTTTATATATATATATATATATATAGGCGAAGAATAAAATATTACAAGTAAACCTGTTGTGTTCCGTTGTAACGCGTAATGAAGTTTCTCACCTCTAATAAAAATTATAAATTTATTTAGCCTCTGTGTGACAGAATAACTTCATCATGAATTGAACATTACAGCTTATATTCGCAACACAATCAATTGGTAAACAAATATTATTTGATTATTTTCTAATTATACCCAGCTCCACCGTCAAACAAAAGACGCATAATGTTCGTTTAAGATCGTTAGTAAAATAAATGGCTTGAATATTACGGTAGGGATGCAGTTTCTCAAACAGTTCAATAATTGAATGTACAACTGAAACCTGTTCTCGCATTATTCAAAGAACCCAAATCCATGAGTTGACAAAACGTTCAAGTATAAAAGCGACAAATAAAGTTGGAAGTTGATGCTCAAAACAACAAACTCTTTTTCACTTTGACTATGTATCTGTTTAATTAAGAGCTATTTTACAATATATTTTGGATTGTAATATGATATTTATGTAAATTATATTTTTATTTTTAAAAATAACATGTATTTGTTGATGGGGATTCTTGAATAGTAATTCCTTACATTTTAAAATATTTTTCATGGACATCAGAAATATATTTAAAGAATAATTAAATTGCAGTTTCATATTATAGATTTCTATGAAAAGTCTACAATGTGCGTTATGGTTGGGTTTTCTAGCAAAATAAATGTGATTTTTAATATAAGCATTTTAGGTCAGAGTAAAGTGATTATCTGTTGTACTATTATATATATTGTTATTAAAATGTTTTATTTAGGAGGATACAACCAATGAGAAATTGCTTAGCGTCCTCGGCAAAGTTGAAAAAGCGTTAGTGGAGCTACGCCGGGAGAACAGGAGAATGCGGCTTCAGATGAAGCAAAACGGCCCACCGGCAGTGCCTGTTGAAAATGCGTTGCTGCCTGATGTCGTAAGTATATTATGCATCTGCAAAAAAGTTTCTAGTAGCCTATAAACGTGCTATATATAGAAAATATATTTATAAATATATATAGCTAGTTGAAACCGACACTTTTTCTATATTATATACACTTTTCCTTCAAGCCCCCCTCCCCCATATACCCATGATACACTTTTCGCTTGACCCCCACCCCTGACTACGTACATATTAATTACTGACATGAGAACGGTCTAGAGTGTCTACGAAGGAAATATTTTTTTGAGGGCCTCACTATATCCGGGCTTATGGCGAGGCAAGTAGCCGAGCCTCTAAATCGAGCGTGTCATGTCTGATATTATGTGGATGGCCCCTTACTTATTTGTGTATTAATTTAAAATTGATTGAAATCTTTTAAAATTATATAAAAATAATCAATTCTGTGTATTGGTTAATTTAAAAAATCAACACATCTAATATGGATAATCAACATTTTCTTGTATTTATAACAATTTTGAATATAACACTCTCGGACTTTCAACATATTAGCAGTCACTAAGTATGACTAGTGACCTTTTCATATCCTAACTTGGTTATAGTGAACAAGTCTATATTGACTTCATTTTTGGAAGTTGACACGTTTTTCTTATTTGTTTCTAGCATATTTTACATTTCTTTATAGTGGTTTTTGATTGGTCTATGATTTGTTTTAATTCACTGGACTTAGTAGTTTTTGGGTATTGTGTGTTAGTTTTTTGGTACTTGATGTTTTGTGGGGTATTGTTGTATGCCATAGTTAGTTATCTATATAATATTCTAGATATTGCAGCTATTCATAGAAGTAGCCAACATTGTATTTCGCTGTAGATAATTTTTTGTTACATACAAATTCACCATTGTTATGTACAGAGAGTAAGAAAGTCAACATTTGATCTGAAATTACAATATATTTAACTAATTCCTCAATATTTCTTTATATGCATTGGTCTGTTTAAGTACGATGATATCTAGGTAACATTTTCTTTTCTTATTTCTCAGATTTATTCTGCAGATGAGAGAGACGTAAATCTGTCACGTATGAAAGGATCGCGGCCATCAAAATATGCACTGGCTTGTGCCAATATTTTATTTACAAACGATGAGCTGGTCCGTGGAATGCTAAGTCCACAAAAGCCTAATGTGGCACCATTGAATCAGGAAAAATCGGTTTTGTTGAAAGGTAAGTACACTGAAATATGCTTGTTATTACCCTTCGTCCGTGGAGAGGGGGGGGGGGATGACACTACGCGAGAACCATATTGATATTGAGCTGAAATTTTTAAACGGTTTCTAAATTATTTTTAGCTATATTATTATTTTTTAATTCAATCACGTGACATTTCTCTAAAGGGCCGAAAAAAATTTACCCTCCCCCCCCTGGAAAAACATACTTCTGGTTATCAGTGCAGATCGGCGACCTGAAATTTGGTACACACCCACCTGTAATTTGTCGAGCAAAACAATTCAATTCAATCTGATTTTTAGTTATTGATTTAATTTATGGCTATTTTGTTTTTGACAACCGACGTCATAGATCAATTTGTCTAATTATATATGATCGGAAACAGTTATAAACTTGAAATTTTGTAAAATTGGATGTTTAGACGTCAAATAATAATATTTTTGAAGAATATTTTTCACTTACATGGTAATTTTTGATCTTATGATAAGAATCACTTGATCACCAATGATCGGATCAATTTAATTTCCTGGATCTGTTGATAAAACGTATCAAGAAAATTAAAATTTTAGTATAATCGAGCAATGTGAAGTATGAAAGTTGCTGTTTTCACTTTTTTGTCTTCATTTATATAAATTAACTTGAAACAAATAAAAGTCTAGTGAAATAATTATTGCATAATATACTCGATTTTTTTTAATATTCTCAAATTATACTCGAATTTTATTTGCGATATACTGTGGCCACCCTGGTTACATTTTGAAAAATCATGGTGTCCACTGATGCTGGTGAAGGGTTAAGCACTATTGAGCCTGGATCACCAAAAAGTGTTTGACTAGATGTTTAAATAATATATAATTTGTAATACAATATAATCCACTTATAACAAGAACTTGCATATAACAAGCAAATTAACTTAGTCCCAGTAAATATAATATATAAATACACCCTAGAAGCCTCACTTGTAACAAGCATATGTTTTGGTCCTTATACATAACTAGCAAAGGGTTCCCGCGTTGCGGGCACTTCTGCGTCGAGAAGGGGGGGAGGGGGTGCGCAACCCCCATCCCCTTTGGCCTAACCTTGACTTTATTATTTTCAAAATAGCTAAATCTAGAGAGAAAAAATTAAATTGATTTCTCTTCGACGATTTTTTGATGAAACCCCATCTGTAACCCCCCCCCCCTTGCTACATGGCTAGTCCGGCCCTGCATCTGCCTATACATCTGCACATGTGTATCTATATAGTAAGCTACTGAAGGTCATATACTGAAGGTTATGACCTATATACATGCTAGGTTTCAAGGTCACAAGTCACATGGTTAACCCACAATGAATCAACGAAAAATGCTACTTTTTGAGAGAAAAAAATACATTGTTTGACCTTAAATAACTCAGTTGCTAGGAAACGCATAACAAAATGGAGGCCACACCTGATAGCCCGTGATGCCCTCTAGTTGGTTCTAAAATCTCAAGGTTATTGGTTGCATATTCGGCAAGCTGCAATCCTTTGAAAAATTTCCATTTTTCCTGTCCTTGATTTTTGACTGTTTTTAGATTTATAGACCATAATGTCATCATTATAGTATGTAGTGTGTATTTTCTTTCTCCACAGGTTCCAGTTCATCCTCCATCAGTTTTTCCAAACTGCCCACCCTCTTTATGTCGTCAAGCAAATATCACTTCGCCACGCCAAATTCAACAGCGCAACATTTCAATTGAACAAAGATCCAATATTCCAGATGAAATAATAGCATTTAATGAATCGGACAGAATCTCTTCATTTCAATCACTTATCAACAACTGCCACCAATATTTTCCTGACCTTATTATTCATAGTGATATGCAAGACATCACTTTGCTAGATCTCAGTAAATCCATTCCACCCTCAATAACCTTTTCAATAGTGATTGATGCTGCTTTCAAAGTACAAGCTTTCAATGGAAAATCCAAAATAACAATCAATGATCTGCTTGGTTTTGGCAAAACTCTAACAAGGTGGTCCCAGTTGGAGGCAATCGTCAACAGAGTAAAACAATTTGAATTGGACGACCAACCTGAAAGTTCTGAGTTTTTGAAGGCTCAACTTGTGTTAATGAAGAATCCTCAAAAAGGACGGCGTTATACATCAATTACTCTTCGCATGGCTCTTCAAGTGTTTCTCTCCAGTAGAACTGCATACAGAACACTTTCATCGATCCTAGCTCTCCCATCTGATCGCACATTGAAAAAACACCTGGGTCAATTTTCAGCAGTTGGGGGTCAAGAAGAGTGCGACAATACAATTACAACTGTTATGGCAGAATTGAATACTGGTCAGAAGAGATGCATCTTATTATTTGATGAAGCATATGTCAAACCAAGCATTCGCTACCGTGGGTATCACCTTATCGGTTACTCAATTGACAAGCCCGCGTTACCTGCCAAAACAATCCTTGCGATTATGGTGAAGCCTCTATTTGGTGCTTCTGCATTTGTATGTCGCCTGTTACCTGTACATGCACTCCAGCCCGATTTTTTGAAGGAACATCTAAGCAAGGTTATCGAAAGTATTTCAGAAAATGGGGGATCTGTTGTTGGACTTATTTCGGACAACCATCCAACAAATCGATCAACCTATGGTTTATTTCGAAAAGATGGTACATCTAACTTTTTGGGTAATTCCGACCATCAACCTGATGAACACATTCACCTTATCAATGACTCAGTGCATCTCTTCAAATCAGTTCGAAACAACTGGTATACGGAAAAATCCAAGATCCTTCAACTGAATTTCAATGATACAGAATATCAGGGAAACTGGCACGACATAATGCGGCTCTACGAAAAGGAGAAACTTAATACCCTTCGCAGGACTTCTTTATCACACGCTGCAGTTTACCCGGGGCCTATTGATCGCCAGAAAGTTAATTTGATGGCCCAAGTATTTGATGACAAGACAATTGCAGCTCTTCGATCAGATGGTTCTTCTGCAACTGCTGACTTCTTGGAGTTAGTTGTGAAGTGCTGGAAGATCGTGAACATTAAGGACACCTCAGCACATGTGAAACTACGCGACCCTGATCGAAAGCCCTTTTACACCAAGGAAGATCAACGTCTTCAATTTCTGAGATCAATGGCGAATGCTGTTTCAAAAATGAAAGGGGGCAAAGGAGACACTCGACATCACTCTCTGACGTCCGAAACACGTGCTGCTTTTGTTTTAACTTGTAATGGCCTGGCTCACTTGATCGAATACCTTTTGGCTAGAGATCATACATATGTCCTCCCTGGACATTTTCAATCAGATCGCCTTGAAGCTGAATTTGGAATTTACAGGTTAGCTCAATTTTATTTTGGCATTATCATGTATAAATATTAGTCACCTTTCTAAATTTTAACACATAAATAAAACATAAGTTTGTATCTTTATGGTTTAAAATTAGTATGTTTCGGTATTTTTTTATTTAAAAAAATATAATTTAATATGTGCATTTATTGAATAATGTAATGTACTTGGAAATTATATAAAATATATATTATTTAGTTAACATGATTTAAGTTGTTTAATAATATAAAGCATCATTATTATTATCATTTATTACTACTAATAATAATTACGTGGAAACAATAGAATGATCGTTGATTTGAAACTTTGAAAAGGATATTTACTAAAATATTTTATTGATGTTAGCTAATTAGTACCACTCTGGTAGATACTGGACACAATTTTTTGAATGATTTATTTACATTGAATGCTATTCGAAGTGATTGTCAGAACCCTAAACTCAAATGATTCATTCAGACCGCTGGTATGCTGATAAAAAAGAAACGAATGGAGTCAAAACTAAATCATTTATATGTACTTTTATTACCTTTCAATAGTTCATTATTCATATTGAGACACCATTGTTAGCTCCTTTGGATTCTTTTCATTTGGCTTCTTCTATAACAAACGCACTTGTCAAACTCTTTATCTCAATAACATCCCTTTCGGCTAAATATTACTCACTTTAACACTATAATTAATTTAATGTGCTAACTATGCTCCTTTCATTACCCACATAATAGACCTCATAGAGTAATGAGTATATCGTGGAATACTTTAAACACGGGAAGTAAAGCGCGGCAAAAGGATCCTTTCAGTAATAAGCCTATTTTAAAAAGGTTAAAATTTCACAATTAATAGTAAATTTTATTAAGTTCTTTGCTCATACAGTTATTACACTAAGTAACAAATTGGTATTGCATTTATTTATTTATAGTTTACACACTTACAATGCAACATTTTTTATATTTTTAAAATCGTAACGGCTTGTAGGCATCATTTTTAAATTGCATATATAACTGAGAGGAGAAGGTTCGAATCCTTTGGCTATTGTTTTCAGATAGTATAGCTTAATGTATAAGAGCGCTCAGTTATGTATGTACAAATAGAAGATAAGATATTTCGTTTCTTTGATTATAAAGTTTAATGCGGTAAAGAGTTTAACATCTTATTTACACAAACTATGATTATTATAAATTAATGTTAAATTTGTAGACGGTTTTTACAATATGTTTTAATTAAGTAACAATCTTGAAATTGCTACCGTAAGATGCGCCTCAAAATTGTAATCTATATAGGCCTAAATTTCATGTTAATCGCCATTAAAACATGTCATTTATGACCATTTTTTATTGACCCACTACTGAAAAGATCAATTTTTCTGCGCTTTCCGTTCCAGTGTTATAGTAGTCCCTGGAGTATACATTCTCATACACATATCTAATTCCTCTATGATAAACATTTAATATATAATTCTTTATATCTTATTATATCAACTGTTTTAGACAGCTGAGTGGTGGCAATTACTATATTGCGGTCGAACAAGTCCTTTCCAGCCTGCAGCTACAGAGGCTGAAACTGTTTGATCGACTCAACATTGATACGCCTGCATCTCAACACAAACCAGCCACTTGCTGTTCATCTGAATTCGCTGATGAAGAACTGCTACTCTTGGATGATGCTTTGGTTGAAACCGAGGAACTGTCATCTGATCTTGCAGCTTCTCTCTATTATTCGTGCGGGTATATTGCCTTCAAAGAGAACGTCTTGATTAGTGCAGTTCCATCCGTGGAGAATATTCCAGAGAGCGAATTTCTTCATCATGTCTCACGCGGGGGGCTTTCTCACCCAGCTCCTGAACTTTATGGGTTCGGTCGATCCTGCCTCAAAGTTTTCTCAGAAATTACGTCCGACCCAAAGCATTCAACTACTCATTGTGCTTCTCGCTTCACACGCCTTTTTGAATGCCTCGGTGGCTCATATCCGTGTGAATTCGGTGATAAACTATCATCAATCAGTCGTCGTTTTGTAAATATATTCTATAAAGGTTTTATTCGTTCAGCTAATGAAAATTGTTTATCTGCTCCTCCAACAACATCTCTAGCTACTAACCGAAAGCTGCGAAAACTAGACAATTAATATACTTTTTGTTTTCTCTCACTATATTGTATGCCGTTGGATACCAAACAATATTATGTAAGGTTTTTACAATGATCGTAGGTTTTACTCTCTCTTCTGAAAATGCTTTGCAAATGTCTCTTCTCTATTTTAGTAAACTAAGTAAAGCTCCCATTTACTATACATTATTCAAATTTATAACATAACATACAATTATCTATCTTATATAACAACTACACTGGCCGTACGAATTGTGTAATTAATACACCGAAGACAATCTTTATTTTAGACAAAATTAGTATACACGGTTTTCTATTCTTTTTTATGTATTAAGGATTGGCTTTTTCAATTGTTGGATTTTATACATTGGCTGTTTTAACCTATTTTTTCTTTAGGTATGTATTAAACTATATATAGATAACTACAGTATCAAAATCATGGTGTGAGGATTGGCTTTTTCAATTGTTGGATTTTATACATTGGCTGTTTTAACATGTCTTTTTTA
>JAYRBW010019118.1:0-34201 GCA_036023295.1 Invenusta paracnida
TAGTAACACTATTCTTATTCGGCAAGAAAATTGTTACCATTAGAAACACTGGTTCCAAACATTCATTTGATTGGCCAATTACATGTGATGACGATATACTGATTGACCGTATAATAATATAATATGTCTGCATCATGTTTTCATTCTAACATTTGAAATAGATGTCTCCTCATTAATAGGAGAACATCATTCGCTTGGCAATGAAAGAGATCTAAAAAATGCAAATCAGTTTATCTAAACAATCAACTCCAGCGTGTAGTTTTAAAAGATTGTTTTGACAAAATGTTCTTTTTTTTAATACCACCAATTGGAAATTTGTGAATAACAGTAGAATCCTGTAGCAATGATTTTGGGGATAAACACTTGTGACAGAATTGAAATGAGACTGGTGTTTTATAAAAAAATTGTTTTACAGTTGTTGTAATAAAATGCTTTTGTTTCCATTTACATTTTAAAATTCAATATCTGTTTATCAAAAAGTAATAATTGTTTTGCTCTTAGATTGGTTGTTGTTCTAGTGGCAGTACCTATGCCCAAGATTAACTTCCATGGTGGGTAAAAGGGTTATAGTCGTCACCAATAATATATCAACTGTAAAGTTATAATTTAGAAGAAATTTCGATTGTTGTAGACTGTAAATATCATGTTGTTTTGTTTTTGGCATGGGCTAATCAAACTACTAATGCCCATGTTTGCAATATCTATTTGCAATTAATTTACAGCATTAACAGTTAAATCATTCTGAAGAACAATTCCCAGCCATTAATAAGTCTAAGTATTAATTTAGTTTCAGAGTTTTGTTTGTCAATTTATTCATACTAAATGCCAAGAAAATGTATAATTCTAATACAAAACAAGTATAATACATAGTTTGAATTGACAATCTGAATCAAAGATAATATAAATGATTAAATTACATATTACACATTATTAGCACCACAGTTAAAAACATGTCTATTTGAGCTTACAGTTTAATGTCATACCAGATATGTACAATAATAATTGCACAAATATATCTTTCTTAAATGGATTAAGAGTAAAAGCAAAAACAAAGAACTTCCCAGAGGTGTTGCAAAATTGAAGAATTTTTAAGGGAACGTGAGAACCCTGAATGTCTATATTAAAAAAGTAAGTTTTGTTCTCATAATATACATTTTCAAGTCATATAGGTTAAAACATAAATCAATTAAAATTAATTTTGGATTATCAACTAAACAATAATATTATGTAACGTTTAAAAATATGAGTAATAAAAAAACTAGTATACTAAGTTTAGATTTTTAATTTGGCAGTTTACCTTATCAGCTTTGGCTACCTTCAAATCCAGGATCTCACAGGTTAGTAAGATCTCTAACGGAGGAGAATTTGTCTCTTTGGATGTACATTCTTAAATAAAGTACGCAGGTACTAGAAAGTCAAGTACTTTCCTCATTTCACTATATTAAAAATCACAATACAACTTTAAACAAATTTATTAAATATTAAAAATGATGTTGTGTCCATTGTTTAACGCTTCGTTTGTATATTTTCAAACGAATACTAACAGCATGCTGCAAGGCTTATTGCAATAATATTCAAGCAAATTAATGGGTATTAAAGACTTACCTTATCAGCTTTTGCCACCTTCAAATCCCGAATCTTATCGCCTACAGCTTTGATCTCAAGCAGAATAGAATTCGCCTCGTTTCCTACCGACGAAGCAGAACTTGATGCAGCGGCAGAAGAAGCAGGGGGAGCTGCTTGTACAGAATTTATTAAGTCAGGTTTCCACTCTTGTCCTGATTTCGCTTTGTAGGCTGTCTTCAATTCCAACAAACGGGTGACTTCTGTCTGAACGGTTGCCTATCGGAGAAATAGAAAGTAAACTAGATTAAAATTTTAGCGAAAAAACGAATTGATAAAACTGAAACTAGAAATAGAAAATAAGCAGGAAAAGATTGCACTTTTAATGTTTCAAACGTAATTACATAGATAATTAATATTTTTTGCAACAATTTATTACGTAACGTAATATTAACAAAAATATAACTATCTTTAACTCGGTTCTAATATTTTACGGATAAGTCTAGAACTATCAATTATTACAATATATTTAAAATCATTAAATTAATTACAATCAAATTGTACTCACTGCCTATATGAAATTTGCTGTACTGTATTACAATAATTAAGTAGCCACAATATTATGATATTAATATTCATGAAAAAAACAGTCTAATATAGCGGACAGAAGTTAGATTATTTAATTTAGCCTTCGGCTTAAATACATACAAATTTATGTAATTGCAATAAATAAAACTTGGCATATTACTTCTTTTACTTTAGTTAAATAAAAGTTAAGACCATTATAAACAAATCAGTGGCTGAAATAATAATTTTAGAGGTGGAAAATTGAAATTTTTTAAATATATTCAATGTTTGTTATCATATATAACCATAAAAAATCCAAATTTTGATTACGATTATAAAATGACAAAAATTATTATTATGCATTGTAGTGCCAAAGCGTGTTTATTTTATAAGTTATATATATTTCACCTTTTGTAATATGTCTTCAAGCTTAGTTCAGTTAAATATCTAATGACATCTTACCTATAAATAAGCACTTAATACAACGAGCGCGTAAAATAAAACGTATAACATGAAAAGAGGGCACACAAATACCAATGTATTTCATACTATAATAATAATATAAACATTACATTTTTGCATGTCCGTCCATTCATAACGCAAACTTTGGTTCTATCCAAAATCAATACATTCGATGCTATTATACTTTTTTGTATTTTATTATAGTTACTTAATTAGTTCTGTTAAGCCATCAGCCCCGGTCCGAATTATGGCTCATCGGTATCAAATCGGGGGGGGGGGAGGGGTGACCTTGAAATATATATTGTTCTTCAAAATCTTTGTACATGCGTAAATTGACTTAATAATGAACAAGAATATTCTCCAAATACTATATTAACATTAAAACATATTATTACAATGAAATTTATATATAAACTTCATTAAAAATGTATTTGAAAAACCGAAGTTTTAACATAATTTTGTGAATTTGTCACAAAAGTAGGTCATTGTGACCTCCAATGACCTTGAACATATTTTTTTCTGATAGATCATATGCATGTTTATATTCAATGATATAATATTTATAGGCTCTAAAATGCTTCGTTTTAAAGTTATTAACCAATTTACTTTATCCTCCTGGGTCTGGCTGAGGGGGGTGGGTCATGATCTAAATGAGAGATAATTTATATAAAGCTACCACTGCCACAATGCTATCACATATTTTTTAACTCTAGGGGTCTACACCTCCCCAAAAAAAATTATGAGCATTCTCCCCCCGATTTGATACCGAGCAACCCCCAGGCTGATCGCCCAAATTGACTGTTGAACATCGTCAACTTTTTCAATGCTAGATCATTCTTTGGGGCTGCCAGAGCGCTTATTATCAAATATGGACCCCTTTAAGAACAATTTTTTCTTATCATTCTCTTATCTCTCTCCTTTTGGCGCCACTTCATTAAATCTTTCACTAAAACTTTCGCGAACTACCTTGCTGCTAATGTTCGTTCTTCCAAAGTGTATGGACTTTGATCAACAATTCTATCACCACCTACCTCACACATCGTGAAAACTACAGAGAAAAATAGCTCCTTGGAGAACACCGGAAGTATCGTTGATAAAATTCTGATTGAGAATCACTCTTTAAAGTGTCTAAAAGAATCACTAAGTTAGTAGGAATTAAAATCAATAAACAGACGTTTGCATCTATCGACGTAATATTATGAATAATTTAAAATTCAAAAGCAAATCTATAAACAGACATTTGCATCTACCAACGTAAATATAATATGAATAATTTAAAATTCAAAAATTCAAAAGGAAATCTATGACCACAAACATCTAGCTACGTACATAAAAATCTTACTTAATGTACATTTACTATTTTTTTCGACGTACATTGTCGAATCGCACCCCACTTCTTGGACGAACTGTATAACTGAAAAGGGTTACTGAATATATACAAAAAAATAAGAAAGGTTTGGTGATATTCATAAACGGGATAAAATCTGGTAAAAATAAAAACAATTCGAGAAGAGGGATTCACAAAGATTAGAGTGATAATATATTTGTCTGGCCGACATATAAGCTATTAAAGTATATTTCCATTATACATACATAGATATTCATGAGGTGAAGTGTTTATTGTGAGCCTATATTATGGTGCAGGTTATACCTTAATTAATGTTTTTATAATTTAGGAAATTATGATTTACCGATTTTGGGAATAATAAAGTCAAGAAATAACGCAAACATCATGACGCAATGTTTGTTGTTTTATATCACTTAAAGAAATGAACGCTTCACACATCTTTTACATAATTTTTATTCTCCGTTATCAGCTTATGAATGCCACCTCTGATCATCAGCAATAAAATATTCAGTAATATATTTAATTAAATGTTAAGCAAAACTATTTGAGGAATGAGGTAGACTAACCCCGATTGTCACAAATCATGACTTCAGGAGATTCTCGTCCAAAATTTTCATTTTCAGTGTCCCGAATAGGAGCTGGGCATCTAGATAATAATTAGAAGATCATAACGTGAACTATAAATAGGTTAACGATTGTATATGAAATATAAATGTAACATATTTAGGTTGTAACTAAATAATAGTAATTCTATAGCCTGATAATATAATTCTTGTAATGCAATGTCTGTAGGATATGAAAAAAGTATTTTGTAAATATTTTACATTTCAAACATAATATGTTTTCTGTTAATTCACTCACAAGTGATCACCAGAAGAAAACTACGATTAAATGGTTAATTGGTTAAAAAGACCAAACTTAAAAACGAGTTAAATGCAAAATGGCAAACCAAAACATTGCATGATCAACCACTAAAATGTTTGTATTAATTAAAATGATTGTCATTGAAAAAGTTCATCTAAGTTAACACACATTTTACAAATCTTTCTACAACTAATTAATGGATTCACAAAAAAGGAATAAAACTGGAATAGCTGTGACAGTTTGTATTTAACAGGAAGTTATATTAGCAGTCATAAGTTGAAGTAGTGCTTTTAATATATTTTTTAAAATCACAATTGAACTAACCCATGAGGTGACAACATAGCTTCCACTTCCTGCATTGTTATTATCTCCTTGTCAACTAGAAGTTCACATATCCCAGTATCATCACCAGTTACAAAACAGTTTCTTGTGTGTGATAAGAGAAATGCCTTGTTACTTAGAGAAACCATTGTTACGTTAGCTGAAATTGGGAAATAAATTATAAAATTTTGATCAAAGAAATGTATCATCATAATATATTAAAATGTATTTTATGATTTATCAATACACATAACTGAAAATATAAAATCATCCACAGGTTGCACACAAATATTAAAATAAAAACTCTAAAACAGAAATAGTAAGCTGAGCAATTCTTGAAATGTTTAAATCACAATAATATAAAAAGTATTAAATAAAATGTCTAAAAAAATATTTAAATAACGTAGAATTAATAAATACAACATAAAAACTTATGCAAAAATTCAAATTAATAAAAATAATACTATAAAATGTTTGCCATAAGATAGCAGTTTTAGCATTAATGATGATTAATAAGTATTTAAAATTTATTACTGTCAATATTTAGATCAATCAAAAATCTATTTGAAGAGAAATATTTTAAAGAAAATAATATTTATATAAAAAAATTTATAAAATAAAATGTGACAAATTGTATTACTTTATTAAAATTTAGTAAGGTTAAAAAGTTATTAAGGAAAATATTTTTAACAAATTGAAAATTGAACCCAGGATTCAAAAATAAAATCTGACTAGCCATCAAGATTCTAAATAACTTACTCTACCTTATTTTTGTAATTAAAGCTAGGTATAATAGTTGGATTCCTGTGCTATAGTCAAACAAAAGCATAGCATATATTGTTTACTGCACACTATCAGTTAACTTATTGCATAGCCATTATTATTATATAGGTCCCATTTCATTCCCCCCCCCATGAAACCTTTTACAAATTAGTATCAATATAGCACTAACTATAATGCATACATTGTATTTGTAACAGGGTTCCAATTCTATACAACTAATACAAATAGTGTATCAATAGTGCATTCTATACATGACATATGAAACTACTTGGTAGATAGCGAAATAGTTTGTAAGGAATATAGGATACATCTGCAATACCTGGCTATACCTAGTGACTATACATATACTAGTGTAACTGACTTTACTAACCGACGACATGAAATATTCACAACAACAACTTACGTGGTTCGAAGATTTCGCACTCTTGGTTGGTCTTTGAATCAACAAAACGAAAATAGAATACATGAAAATTAGAAACTTTAAAAACGATGACCACCAGAAGTTAAAAATTCTAGAAGGAGACATCAAGGAGGTCCAAGATTTCAAATACCTAGGTATCTGGCTTGGCTCCACAGAGAAAGATCTCAACACTCGCATTCAACACCATAAATAAGCTGGACAACATCTGAAAATCAAACTGTTCCACAAACACTAAAATCTGGATATTCAAAACAATAATCGAGCCAGTGCTCCTACCTGGACAATGACAGACTTGGTGGCTGCTACACTCGTCTTCTATGTAGAGTTAAAAATATCACCTATAGGGACCATATCACCAATGCCACACTCTACTGCAACCTTCAAAAAGTATCAAAAACTGTCCAAGAACGCCGACTCCACTTCATAGGACATTGTGCACGCAGCTCAAAACCCATGGCTCAACTGGTTCTCTGGGAGAGCAATGGACCCAGGAGAATTGGACAGGGCAATCGAAAGAGCTACATAAGATCTGTCAGGTAACAGTTCCCCAACTTCACACTGCTCGACATCAAGAACGCAGCAATGGACCGGGCGGTGTGGAAAAACCTATGTGATCCGAACAAACCCTAATATTTGTTACATATTCTCTTCTCTCTTTTCTCTTTTGTTGTACACTTGCTATCCCTGTAAATCGGTTCCCAATTTATTTCCCTCAATAAATTGATTTTGATGATGATGATGAATCAGTTGATCATATAAGTGTTTTATCCGATGATTTTATCATTATTTATTTGAAATATCACGCAAGATTTCAACAAATGTATGTTAAAAAAGTTAGATAAATGTACAATCTACTCTCTTTTAATATCAATTCCAATTTGTCAAATAAACATGGTTTATAATATCCATAATTAATAGTATACGTAATTAATAAATATGCCTATTCCAGTATATATTCTTTTTATATTATAAACGCATATAAAAAGCACATTTAATTATTTCAAATTCACAGTGTTTTGTTTGTTTTATAATATAAAAAGATGTTCTGTAATGTAAAAACAAACCAAAAAACATGTATTGAATTCAACTGAAATAAATACCGGTTTTTCATCAGTAGAGAAACTATAATAATATAAATGTAGATATAACGTATTCTTTGATATTTTTAAAGAAGAATACCTGATCAAATAATCATGAAATGTACATGCAAGTACTTTGAAGGGATATTTGCAATGATCTCTTATATATCCATTAACAGTCCCAACCGCAAAAACTACGTTAGAGAAACGAAACAGCCACAAATAATGAGGATGGCGGTGCTTACAACTCCTGGATCTATTCATTTCAGTGTAGAGGGTTGTAATAAAATATCATGTAGTACATAAGCCACAGTTGCCCTAATAGCTCAACAGCTGTTACCAGAAAGTAACAAAAAATGTTTAAAAAACAAGACTATCATTTTACCTCACCTTATTGGCAATTATGTGTTTTTCACTTAGTTTTTTAATACCCGGGATTACATCGGAAACCTATAGCGTCGCCTTCGTTTGTAATTCCGATATACAACAACGCTAGCTTAACCTCAGTTGCAGGCAAGCTGCTTGTAGTAAGACTTACTTGTGTGATTACAAACATATATAAATCGGACGTCTAGTACTTTTTTGATAAATTATATGGGGATGGATTGCAAAGTAAGGATAATATTGTTGTCAGAAATTAAGTTTTAATAGATTATTTATATACACCTATATGAGAGTGTTTGCTTTTGTAAATCTGGAGGTAATGCGCAACTTATCATTTGCCAAAATAAACATGTGTACATCAAAATCGCATTATGCCGCAATGATTATACACTTACTTCACACAGTCCAAACATAACTTAGGAAACACAACCGTTTCCTTAGAGAACGTTGGAGCAAATGTAATTAAATTAATAAACAGATATTGTTGCATAATTAATACTGGATTTATATTTTAATTAAAAATATATGATCTTCTACAACTGGTATTTATATTTTAATAAATATATAAATAAGTAATTATAACTTAATACTTTAGAACTTCGAATGTCTTTACCAACTTTGTTTTAAAATATTATGCGTTTTATGGTAATAATAAAACCTAATATCTGTGAAATACTGTTGATTAAATTTATTTATTTATCTACTTATAAGAGCTATATTCTTGTAGGTGTTAAATTATAATGTTTTCATTCTTTCTATAATTGCCCTATTTAGTCATTGAATTACAACATAAAATATTTTGTAATTGGAAAAGTTAATATCATTAAATAAATATACTAACGAATTATTCAACTTTTTGTATACTTAAATTTAATAAGTAATATAATAATCGCTGATTGGTTATGTTAACATAGATATCACATCTGACAAACAAACACTATTCATTTCTAAAATAGCAATATTAATTTCAGTAATGAAAAGTATATCTTCTATTTTCATTTTTTTATATGATGTATTACTATCGTATAAAAACTCATAAGATCAAGTTTTCTAATTTAAAAAATAGATGTATGTACAAATTCACATCATAAAATTATTTTATATTAATAATTATAAAAGAAAATGTGTAAGTCTCTCTTTATAATTGTAAGCATAAACCATCATATGATATACTTATTTTCAATTATTATACAAATGAATAAAATTCATCATAACAATACTATAAAGAATGTCTCTTTAATTAAATTTAGTCATCATCATCCGTATTAAAAGAACATAGATAATCCGATTAATAATTCACTCATAGAGCGATAAAAAACAAATTACTACAAAAGTTCCAGAAGAGCATTCAGCAGTGTTGCAATCACTGACTAAATCAAAAGCTAACTTAAAAAATGTAAAATCGATTTTTTTTACTACAAAAGAGTGTTTTTTATTGCTTAACTACAATCAGTATAGCAATTACATAAACGTATCAAATAAAATATTTAGAGAATTTACCGAAATCTTTTGTAAGTCAATGTTTATTCATTGTATAGTATAAATATGTTATATAATCATACAACAAGATCTAAGAAATTTCGCAGGGTTAAACTATAATATAAAACTATATTGCAGATTAGTAAATAAATATGTCTGTTAAAAGTGTACACATATATTCTACATGCTTGTCTTTATAAAATATGTATTTGTATATTTTATTATACTTTAACATTTGTCTAAACATAACTGTATGTTTGTTTGATATAATTGTTTTTTGAACATAAATATTGTTTTCTATATGTAAATAATGCTACTTAAACATAATGTATAAGTCAATCTTCCTTAGTTTTAGTATTTTAAATGTCTATCAATTTATAGATTGATTTTTTATAAAATGAATTTTTATGCTTGAGGATACAGAACATTACTATACCTAACATAAGATATATAATAAGGTTATGATATATATGTTTTGTATAGTAGTCCTTGTATGAAACATGTGATTAAATTATGTTTTGTATTATAGAAATTATAACAGTTTAAATATCAATGTGATGCCTGTATTAATATAAAATGTTATGCAATATTTATACCATCATATTAAGGAATTGTCAGTTTCATTTTTTATTGGTAACTTAAGCTTATATTTAGTTATTCGACATACATTTGAATACATGTTTTAAATAAATTTATATTTAAAACATTAAAAAATATTAAGTTTCAGTTTTCCAGTTATTTTTATTTAATGAAAGTTCCCGACATATTTACATATTGTTATGTCACAAACCATAAATAAATTTGTTTCTATGAAAATTATATTCTACTTTAAGGGAACACAAGTATTTTTAATTTTAACAAAAATATCTGACTGAAGTTATAATCAACAAAATATGTATGTATGCAATGTATTTTGTTATGTACTTATTTTAAAATGACCTTTATTATTTTTCTAAAATACATTTTGTACTTGTAATTATAGTGACTACTTAAAGTAACGAGTGACAGTGGCTAATATACCTATATCCAAATAAATAGGAATACGAACTATCGATTTTTACATATTTAATATAACATTGCAAATCATTAATAACATCAACCATGTATTAACAAACTCAGTTGATTAAGGAAATTAAAAATTCGCAGTGATTAATTGATTGATTATGCTGCATGATTTGTAGCAAGCAAAAAATCTATAATTAGGTAGGTTAGAAAATATTAATGGAATAATAATTGCCTTAATTGGATTACTTTACTTACCGATATATAGAGACTAAGAAAAACTCTAAAATTTAAATAAACAAGAGCCGGATGGCAAACTGTTATCGTGGCTATTGATCTCCCCAGCTAGGTTTTCATTTAATGTAGAATTCATATCCGTAATGGCAGACACGTTAGTTGAAAATTTACTAACACGATGATAAAGCTCAGCTAACAACTAGGTATAAAATTATGAATGACAGTCTACGAAAATAATTCATGATAGCAAAATATAATGTAATACATTTTAAAAGTAACTTTTATAAAGAGTATCTAATATAAATATGTGCTATACATTAGTTGCAGTTTATTTTAAATATTAACATGCGTTATATAATAAACATTTTTGTAGTTTAAATGGATTTAAATGTTTATCGGAATGATGTATATAAAATGATTTTTTCATAAAATTCCAAATAGTAAAAATTCTAAGATTATTAAATACATTTCATATATCATTGTGTTTATTTAGTCTTACAACAGTTACGTTTTGTTTTAAATCATACTGTGTTTTTCAATTCAGCCGATTTATCATTAAAAAATTAATTTTACAATATTTATCTATCGAATCATCTTAAAAACCAAATAAAATTCGTCAAGAAATATACAACTTGTTTCTCAATATCTATGAAAAATCGAAATATTGGGATTGATCTTTGAATTATATCTTGAATATTATGTCTATTTCGTCTAATTATTACGTACGTACATGAATTTATAAATATACTAAATCAATATTGATTTAGAAATAATACAATATATAAATTTTAAATAGCTTCATATAATATATATATGTATATATGATATTTTTTAAATTTTTAGTTATTTAATATTTAAACATCTACAAGCCATTTTAACAATTGCTCAATTTAAGCATACATATTTTAAAATTATTGTATTATCATTAACAAAGTCTATTTTTGACAACATTTTTACTGTAATAAAGAGTCCAAAAAGTTTTACTACTTTGTTAAATAATATGTGAATTAGATATATTTTTATTGTACTTCAGATTTTTGTATGAAATTCAGATTTGGACCTCAGATAGGATGTCCTTAAAGCCTCACTTAAGCCCCCCACCCCACAGAAAGAAATTGAATTGTGAAACAGATTGGTAGAATGATCTTAAACGTTTCTAAGATGTGTTTATTTATGCATACATATTTATATCAAGGCATGTGTCAAAAAATGCATTGTTTACTGCAG
This sequence comes from Invenusta paracnida, assembly GCA_036023295.1. Lineage (NCBI taxonomy): Eukaryota > Metazoa > Platyhelminthes > Proseriata > Coelogynoporidae > Invenusta > Invenusta paracnida. The sequence goes on from JAYRBW010019118.1 coordinate 11,738, forward strand.
GTCTTTGAAACCACTGGTGCCAATTAGAAACATTTATGTGGTTTTCAGATTGATGGTCAAAAATATATAAATGTGGCTTTTTAACTAATTGAAAGAGGAAAATATATTACATTCAGATAGTTCAATATATACATATATACATTTTAAATGTTATTAAAATATGTCAAAAGACGACACGTATATATACATTCATTAGTTGTATGTATAACCTATTTGAAGTAAAATGTATTTTTGTTATTTTTTATTCCTTCACCTGGGCAAATCGGTGATGAAGAAATATTCAAAGAGGCCGTAATCAAAAAGTATTATGTGCCTTTAATGAAAATTGATTCCTTTACTATAAATGAATCTCCAGCAATAACTGGTAAAAATGTCGGAATTAAGACATTTTTACGAAGTCAAAAGTTACGCGAAACGATATCTTATCATATCATTGCATTATTCACCAAGAAAATCTGGCAGTTATACATTATATGAATCGTTCACTTTATAGAACTCGAATTGCAAGGCAAAAACAACATGGTTAAGAATTTATTCAATTCAATAACAGTCTTCCAAAACAAATTAATCTTATTGATCGCCCACATGCAAAGTTATAACTTTATTCAATCGTTCAAGACTCAAATAGTCGGAAAATAATTTGAAATCAAAATTTAAACTTCATCCGTGTTTTATTTGCTGTCTGGAAGACTTAAACACAAAACTATAGAATCGTTTTTCGATTTTTTTCTCGAAAAACTTATTTTCCTTGAAATTGAAATTTTCTCCTTGGAACCTTCTTTGTGATAAATTGAGTGAATTTGAATCTGAAGATGTTCTTGCTGAAGGCCTACTCAAACTGATTGACTTACAAGCAAATGATGTGTTTCAGTGAATCTTCAAGAATGAAAGTTTACTAGCATTTTAAAAACAAACACATCAAGATAATGGGGAAACTATTGCAAAACGATGCTTTCCCACTTTGGTTGAGCTTATGTATTGTTTTGAACTTAGTTTCTCTGCGTTGATCTATAACATTAAAAAATAGAATGACTATCTAAACATACTTCTCAGTTACTCAAGGCTGTGGTCACAAGACTTACACCCAATTTCAATCATATTACTAACTATTGAACATATATGTGGTAAATGTTTGCGGGACTCTTTTTAATGTATATCACTATTTCAAAGAATCACTAAAAACGTTTAGCTTTAACGATAACATGTTATTTATTTATGTATTACATTTATATTATTGTATTATAATTTCATACAGAAAAAAGCATTATTAAGAAATATCAAAATATGTTATAATAAATAAATATATTAAGCAAATTCTTACTCATTAAAATGACATTGCTTGCAATATGTAGCGCTTTACAAATATATATATCTATATATATTATTAAATGTTTCCTTCAAAGGAAACTTCCCTAAAAACGAACGTTTGAACCTAATGAATCCATATATGTTTTAATATAAATGACATTAAACAGTTCATTACAAAGTAGATAAGGATATGACGAACAAGCATAATATGTGTTTTAATTCTTATATTTTGTAAAATGTAAACTAAATATACATATACAAACTTATTTTCCGGTACATAGGTATAAGTCCAAACACTAATAGAATATATTTAAGATTCCATTTAGTAGTTGTACAGCAAAACCTACTAAAATACCTTAACATACACAATCTTACTATTCAAACCGCGCAGTAATTAATACAATATGTTATTTAAAATATATATGGATTCCATAAGAAATATTCAATCCCAAATAAAAGCAAAAATAGTTTCGATTTAGTATTTGTATAAACATTTGTTCACATAATAATAATTGATAGATTATTAATATATATAATAAATAATATCCGTAGACAATATATTTAATAAAATCAAATGAAATGAAATACAATAATGTATAGCAAATTACTTTGCTCCTTTTGATATCATAAATTATACAATCATTAGATAATTATCCTTAAATGTTTAGTTATATAACATAGAACAATAATATTACATTTCCTTTAATGAGAAAGAAAATATTACACACGCCATATACTTTATGCAATATAATAATTATTCCATCAATCTATTTATTATACATACGTAATACATATATTTATATTTATCATGAACAGCTATGCCTATATGTATGAATAATGTGTATGCTTACATATTATTATATTAATGAGCAAAAGGTTTTACCCGCATTTTTTTATATTCGCAAAGAATATCTCCATATACTTGTATAATGTAAACTTAAAAGAATAATAATAAATGTAAAATGTAATAACGTAAATTATCTTACCACAACACGCGCAGATAGGGGCTCCTTTGCAAGCACGCCGTCGCCTAACAACCGCTACTATAGCAACCGTTAAAGCGCAAATGAGGATCGCAGACACCCCGAATAATATTATCATCACGCTGACGTTGTCCAGTTCTCCCGCAACACTCGCTTTCTGCCACTTGGCTGGAATATCTACCAGAAAAACAACTACCTGAATGGAAGCCTCCAGTGGTTGTGGCTGCCCACGGTCACGGGCAACATACTTTAGAGGATATCGACCCAGATCATCCAAGGTCATGTCCTGCTTTGTGTACAATCGGCCCGACTCCCGGTCAATATCGAAGAGTCTTGAGGGCGGTTCAAGAAAGTATTCAACCACTGCATTGTCCCCATAATCTCGGTCGTTTGCTGTCAGTTGGGCAATTAGGAATCCCGCCTTTTCACGAAAGGATATAGTCAAATTGGAACTGGGATCACTGGGGAAGATAAACTCGGGTGGACAGTCGTTGATATCAGTGATGTAGACGTTCACATTGACTGAGCTAGTTAATCGAGGATTCCCATTATCTCTCGCGTACACAGTAACGACGTAGCTGCTCCGCATTTCGCGGTCGAAAATTCGCTTCGTTGCAAGTGTTCCGGAGTCAAAGAGTACGAAATCGTCATTTTCTGCAACGTAGAGTGAGGTTTCACCCCCGCTTTCCAAGTCCGGATCACTAGCGGTGATGTAACCAACAACAGTACCAATTGGGAGATCTTCCCGAACTGTAAATTTACCCGAGGCGTTTATCTTTGGCGGCATATCATTCAGGTCCCCCACAAAAATCGTAACACTTGCTGTAGCAGTCAACGGTCTATCGCCATTGTCTCGAGCGCCAATCAGTAATTTCAACGTAGAGTTTCTCTCCCGATCAAGTCGAGTCATTATATCGATAACTCCTGACTGATGATCTATGCGAAATCCTGGTGAACTGTCGTTGGATAATATGAAGTAAGAAACTCGACCATTATCTCCCGAATCTTTATCCGTTGCACCAACTGTTAGAAGATAATGTCCCATATTGTTGTTCTCGTCCACTTTTGCTGAATATGAATCTCGGACAAACACTGGAGCGTGATCGTTATGGTCAGCAATGACGACATTGACTGTTTTTCGAGCTTGAAGACGCGGAGAACCATGATCCCAACACACAATGGTTACTGTTTGTTGAAATGTAGATTCCCGGTCGAATACCACACGTGTAGTCAACTTGTAGGTATTGGCAACCTCGGCAATTATTGCCACTGAGAAGTTGCTATTTGCTTCGAGCGGTTTTTGCGACAGAGTGTCCTTATCTAGTGAGCAATCCACCGTTCCATTTTCTTGGAAGTCTGTGTCAAAAACTGTAAATGTTGTCACAACGGTATCTACAGGACGATTTTCGCGAACAGAAACTTGTGACTGCATTCTTATCTCTGGAAGATTGTCATTCACATCAAGAACGCTAATACTGACGGTACATGTTGATGACTTCTTTGGTGATCCCGAATCACTGGCGATAATTAGCAGACGATACGACTCTACGGATTCTCTGTCTAGTCTTCCCTTCAATGTCACTAAACCCGTCAACGGATCCAGACCAAAAGTTTCCAAAGTCGCGGGTCGGGCGTCCCCTTCAAGTGTGTAGGTTATTCGGGCATTGTCACCGAAATCAGCATCTTGAGCTACCGCATGGACAACCTGCGAACCAATTGGAATATCTTCTGAAATGTTTACGTTGTACACAGACTTCTTAAACAAAGGAGTCTGATCGTTGATGTCTGTGACTCGAACGGTGAGAAAGAGTTGCCCTGTCTTTGGAACAACACCGCCATCTTTCGCGACAACTTCTAACTCGTATTGATCAATTTTTTCCCTGTCCAATGGCTGTCGAAGAACTAGCTTTAAAATCGGACTGTTGGGAGACCATTCAAGACGAAATTGGTTTGTGTAAAGGACTAGACGATAGCTCACCACACCATTGAGACCAAAATCGGCATCAACCGCGTTAGGGATACGAATTTGTGTGACTCCGGGTGTTGCCGCTTCCGAAATCTCCAAGCTGTATATGCTGGGCTCGAAGACTGGCGAGTTGTCGTTCACATCGCTGATATTGACGCGCAGGGTGAAGAATATGAAGTACTCCGTGAGGGGAAGCAGAGCGAAATTGAGAAGCAGATGGCAACCATCGGCTGGGTTGGGACCGCAGTGACAAAGTGCCTGAGTATCCGAGGGCGCCCCACAAACTGTCTCTCGGTCAATTGGCTTGATGAGACGAAGCTGCTGTGAAAGCGCCGATATCTTCTCCACATCAAAGTAAGTCTCACCACGCTGACTTGAGGGGAAAAACTCCACGGAATGACGCTCCAATTGATCGGCTGGCATTTTACGGTGGAGTTGCAAATCCATCACTAGGTTCCCCAGGTAGCGGGGCGTGTTTTTTTCCTCTTCCGGTATCACATAAGTGTAGTTGTAAGTTGCGGCGTGCAGCTGAGGGGGAAGAAGCTGAGCTATCAGCCAGATGAGAAGAGTGATGTAGCGGACCAAAGGAACAACCCTTGTTAATTTTAAATGGACCGCAATTGTGGCAAACATTGTAAGATACGCGGATGGAAGAGGACGAAAACATTCAGGTACGACGCTTTTTTCGAACTGAGATCCTTGTATTCGACCTTGATCCAGTCATCTGAAATGACGAGAAGTGGTAAATGTATATTTATATTATATGTAAATATATAAATACACATAGATATATGTGTTTAACTATTAAAAAATTCTAGTTTGATAAATTTACAGATATTTTAGAAATTTTGACTAAACTGGTTAAATTAAAAATAAAGACGACTTGATTTTACCTAAATAATGATGTAAAATGTAGAAAGAAGTCATTGCATAAAAATATACCAAAAGTGAATGCATCATGGTGAACACTAATATAGGTATTAAGTTTATTTATTTATTCCACTTGGTTTATTTATTATATGCGGAGAGATGGATTTCGTTCTTTCGTGTCGTTAATACTTTTTACATTACATATATATTTGATATATAGTCATTTTAATATGCCATTCTTAAATTTGAATTGCACCAGTTTTGAGGATTTTTTAATAATTTATCAATTATACATACTTGATAAATTATATATGTATATAACTTCCATACTGGAATATACGGGGAGGCTGATAAGCGCTTCACTGAATAAGCGCGTCACTGAATAGGCTCATCCCTGAATTAGCGTTTCAAAAATATATAATCTGGATCAAGAGTGTAAATCTAAAAGAAAAAATCTGAATAAACACATCAGTAAAGGACTGAATATGAGCATCATATGAGAAAGATTGAATAAGCGCGTCACTGAATAAGTGTCATATCGTCATGCTGCGACCAAACTATGATATCTAAAAATGTTCAAAAATTGAGATCACTGAAATCACAAAAATTGACATTTTTACACAGTTATCTTCTATATTAGCTCTTCTTATTATTATAAAAAAAATTATATTCAAATACTTTATCATTAATAAGTTCGACAGTGTTATATCTCAAATATATAAGATATTACAGCTGCCAAAGTATCGTATCTGTGAAAGTAATGCAATATTTGAGATGGAACTTCGGCTTTATAACTTCATAAACTTCGACACGAGAAATATACTCATATATATGCACGAACCAGTGACGCGCTTATTCAGGCGATCCAAATATACATATTGGAATTATATAATCTTATATAAATGAATTGGAAGGGAAGAAAATAATGCAAATTAATTCATTATTTCCATTAAAAATATAATCATATTATCTTGCGTATAATTTTACACCTTTGCCCATTAATATATAAATATATTTTAAATAAGTAGTAGCGTAATTTTACGGAGTTTAAAGGATTATCTAAAAATGGCAATTTGATGTATGTACATATAATGTAAGTGAAATTAGACCCTAATGAAGCAAACATCAGCCCAAACTGGATACGAGTCTGGGTACATACTACAAATTAAGGAATTCACATTCTGCAAACTAAGACAACATTTAGTTCAACTTAAAACATAAGTAACACTTCCACATACACAAATAATATATTTTCAAAACTTACATTTACGTGTGCAAACTATTCCAGCTAGTACATACAATGCTAAATAACCAAAACTCTGTATATATAATACATATCTTTCCTCGTTATTGAGATACTTTAAAAGCTACTTTCACTTAACCCCCAGTCCACTGAATGTTAATCTTACAGAGAAATGATGGCGTTTAGATGACATCATAAAAGGTGATGGTATAGAGACACGCAGTAAATGTATCATTCACTTTTAAGAAAGACAAGATTTTAATAGTTAAATAAGTTTTACATTTTCCTAGTATAAATGCTTTTAGATAATGTTATTGGTCAAATGGACTCCCACTTTGTAGCAGTATGAATTAACTCCCTTAGACTTAAAGTTCTGTGCTGTATGACGTGTTTTGCTAATCTCTCGCCTTTAGGCGTCTTGGTTTATCCAGCGTTGGCGCCTACCGCCTGTTAATGAAGACCCAACACGCGGCGGTCTATGTGAAATCGGTCGGATATCATTTCAAACAAGAGTTAATAAAAAATACGCATGCTGCACAGGAGATTCAGTCGTGTAATAAATGTTGATATATTGCTGCTGCAGGCTTCAATGTTGTTGTACACCTTCCTTAAGAGGTAGTTGTAGGGATCATTGAATAGATATAAATATAACGTGCGAAAGCTTAAAAGGACACCTGTCCAAAGTATGATCGTTTCTGACATGAAGCTGTAACAGTTGCAAAATACTGTTTTATCTCACGATAATAGCATCGTTCTTTAGTCCAATGTTTTTTTATATATCAGTTTTACAATTTAGTAGTTTGTCATATTAGTTGAATAAAATGTGTATTATCTCATTTTAGATATATGAAATAATTTGATATCTTGATCACATGAATATTTGTAATAATACATGATATACACATGTATATAATCAAATATTTGTATGTCTATATGAAACATACCTGTTTAATATACGTTTATATATACGTTTATATATATATATTTATATTTAATGTACCTAATTTTCTCATTGATTAGTGAATAAGTGATTATTTACATAGGTATGTAATTTATACATGGTTTAAAATTTGGTTTAACGGTTATACAGTTATACTAATTATCCATAAATTACACAATAATCTGTACTAATTTAACATCTGGAGAAGCTATTTCTATAATTGACAATAAACTTTAAAATGATAATATTATAAATTATACAGTGGGATACGACTGACTTCATTAAATCAGATTATTGGATACGGCAGTTTTGGTATAATATGAAGTTAACACAGCTACCATTATTATATTGGTATTATGTACCTATACTCACTGTTTGATTGCGCTGGCAGGCTGCATAATTTATGCAATATACTATAGTTATTTATATCTGGACTTTCTTTTCAAAATTTGGGATCACCGATCCGTTCAATTTTGATATTTTATTAATTGACCCAAGCGCACGTGTGCAACAAAAGTATGTTGACTGAATAGTACGAGATAGTGACTCTCATAGTGGACCTCGAACGTAATCTTCAATCAAGCGTGGTCTAAATAAATCTTCTGAAGATCAGTAAACAATCTGAGCTATACTACTATTTCAGTCAACCCCCTCTAGTCCCTTATAGGATTATTTATTAGACACGAAGTTGTATACATTGCATGATATATACTCCATACAGCAAATTATGCAAAGGGAATGCTCCAATATATTTGCTTACGATACCTTGCAATTATGTGAACTCCAACATTACTGGCAATTACTACAATGTCTGTCTGTAGATTTAGAAAATTATGTTGAAATACAGGTTGGGTTGATATAAGCGAGAGGAGAGAAAAGGAAAAGTAGAGAAAGATCAAAACTAGAGAAACGATTTGAGTATTCTCAAATAACTGCTAACTATCTCTGTTATAAGTATATAATATAGTGAACACTCCTCTGCAGAAAAATCGTCCTGAGTAATAATTTACAATATGTGATGCCAGTCGCCCTCAGAGTGATGAAGATAGAGAGAAGTGAATTATTTGCAGATTGGGATTGAGAAATTGGATTCCCTGGGATGAAATTGGGTTGCGATCCCGCCTTGCCTCCCCACCCCTCTCCTTTCCTTTTCCCCCGCGTAGTGGGGAAGTAATCATTTGGAAAATGGTGATCAGGCGTACATCTTCACGGCCGATTAGACCTCAAAGAAGCGATATGTGAGGGTATGGTTGCGGTTGCGAAGATATCGTCTAGTATAGGTAGATCTAGGTAGATCTTGTAGAAGGAAGTCTTAGACAAAAATTGGAGAAGTCTTTAGTTGAGACTACAACTCGGCTGTACTGTAGAAGGTGGTAATCTGGGAAAAACCTGTCCTGAGACAACAACGTCAAATTGGAAGGCTTAATTGTGTTTAGTAGTAGTAGTAGTATATAAATATGTATACACATTGTGGGATTGATAATGACAGTATAATACATTGGTATATTTATGATGAAGGAAGAGCCTCTCACTACCCAAATGGGTAATTGAAATATTCGCTGTAGTATGTACCATTATAAGGTACATATATATAGAAAATGTATAGCGGATCACATTCCAACTAAATATAGTAAACACTAAATCGAATCTTGTACATATGTAAATTTTCCGTTAAAATAAATTTTATAAATTGAAAACTACGATGTATTATTTTTTAATCCTGCTTCTATATCAATGCACAATTATGATTAATTGTACATCAATTTAAAGTTTGAAATTCTCACACTTTTATTTTTAATATACATATATATATTACATATATAATAAAATAAGAATATATACAACAAAAACAATTTTTTAAATAATATATGTAATTTACCAAATAAATTCGGTTGGCATATATTTTATGACACATACATATATATATACGACTGATTAGTGCTACGATGCCGTACGTAATATCATGTAAATAAAAGAGGCTTTACTCTGGGGTCAGATGTGTTTCTGAACGTGTGATTTTGCTAAATCTACACCAACTGTTGTCCGAGGATGCCCTCGGCCGATTTTTATATGATATTAAATAGTGCCTGACAACCGACAGCTATGGACGAACAAATTGCCAATGATTAAATTGCTATAAATAGGATAATAATGCAGCATTGTATATATTTCTTACATGTAAATTTTGATATACACTGATCATATAATTATAATAATGCTGTAGTAAAAATTTATCTGAAGTATCTGTATAATAATACTGTTGAAAAGCATGCTTATCATTCTCATTTGCCTGTCGGCATGCTATAGAATATAGCTTTGATATTAATCAAATCTGTTTTATCATGTGAAAACTTATTTCAAATTTACTTTATAGTATAATTATTATTAAATAAGAGATTATAATATTACGTGTTGTATAAAATTAAGTGCTTGGGAGATATTAATTGACGTTACATTCTTTATCACGAAACTGCATGTGCTATATAATATATGTAACAAAATATTTCGCGATTTTTTTAAATTAAACGGAAGCTTACTATGTTATCCAAATAATTTTTAGCAATTTCTGTGTGTTCTTTGATTAATTCAAGCTATTTCGTAATTATATAACTATATGAATGCAACTTTTTAAATGCTTTAGATAAATTACCTTATAGTGTACTCAAACGTTGACATGATACACATGTTCAGTAATTCTAAAATGAATATAATATATTACGTAATAAGCTCTTTGACCGAGTTGCTCATTTGACCAATAGTTACATTTAAATAATTGAAAATATACTCATAATAATAATAATTTGTTTTGGTTTTAGAAGTATATAATCGCTTTTATATTTATGTAGAAGTGTTTCAATGTAATGCATGTATTCAAAGTGCTATATAAAATATAGTTCTAATTAATTTTAAGAAATATGTTATATGCCTTTGAGATATTATATGTATATATATAGTTTAAGTAAAATTATTTTAACACTGAAATCAATTTGACAGCATAAAGAGCTTATAAATGTAAATGTGAAATAAATAATTTCACAATTACTGTAACATACTAAAATCCAAGCAAATTATTGAACAAGATACTTTTTCATCTATCCACACAAATGGATCATATATTTTGAAATTGAAAAGTCATGTCTGTGACTTAAAACATATTATATAACATATAAGCATAACAATAACAGTATCATTGTTTCGCATCGCTAATTTTATTCGTTTCAAATTCTATGCCTTAATTTGTTTCTAAATTATGTTCTCAGTGGCATTAAAAAGTGCATTATTTACTAATAAATATTAGTTTGGGTAGAGAAATGTTTTACTATTTCCACTTTATATAAAAATAAATTGTAAAAGTATATAAAAACAGAAAATGAAACATTTCAGTGGCAAATATTACAAACACATGTTAATTTTAAACTGATTGAAAATGTATTAATTCAAAATAGAATTATAAACATGAAATTATTAATTAGTATAATTGTACACTCTTTAAAATCAGCCGATTATAGTTTTAATGAAGAATTCCTTCCACACCAAACTAACCCCAATTGTAATGTTAACAACAATTAAAACACAGTTCTCTTTTCATGGCAAAGAATATTATTGCGATTACATTTAATTGAGCATTTCTTTTATATAACATGAAACAAAATACAATTTAGAACCTAAAATTCACTTTTTGCAAAAAAAAGATATTAAACAAAAAAGTCTAAAATTCTATGGAGTCTCCAACACATCAGATAGGCAGTCAACAGAGCTCGTTTTATTTTTCTGTAATTACTTTCCTAATTAGCTTTCCCCTCCTGTGCAGAAATTGAATGTAAAGCAATAAAAGGCGTATAAGACAGCGCCATCTTTTTCATCTTTGACATAATACGTTGCTTTTACGTATACACACTACCGTTTCATTCTCCGTCTTCTAGACACTCGTCTGTGTCGTATACCATAGTCCTTAAAAAAAACAATTTTCCTGTTTGAAGTGAAATTTAAATTTTATTTTACCTAACATCTCTCAGTTTTGTTTTTCCTTCATGATCAGCATGAAAACTAAGAAAGTGAAAGTAAGATGTAGTAAACAAGACAGGGAAGACTTTTAGCAAATGATTGTCTATTACATAGTATTTGATTGCTATAGACGTAATATACAGACGCAGCTCTATTGTCACCTAACTTAAAGGAATCATCAAATTACACATTATATGCTAAGCTCGTTAAAGTGTAAGAAGACAAACAATAATTCAAAAATTACACTTATTTTACATTTTAAAAGTAAGAATTTAAATAAAACAAAACAAAAAGTAAAATCTCGTTAACAAGCAAGATTATTTTTTCACAAAATGTACCAACAGCAGCTTCTATAAAAAGAGCTATGTGCGTGATGACTTAAGCAAGGAGAACCGCTGATATCGATGTTGGCATAAAGGTACCCCACTTTACATTTACACAGTTCTTTTAACAGCAAACGCAATTCTACTTTTGAAGGGTAGGTACTTTCTTTACGTATAGCAGATAAGTAAGATAGATTGTAAAGTATGAAATATTGGTGGTAATTTTGTACAAGAATCAAGAATCTGGAGAAGACCTGCCTGGCTCGATGAATAGAAATCATAAACCTAACTTCACTAAAATACTTAAACATATCAAATTTTCCTTGTTTCTTTCCTTGCTTTTCTTTTTTGACTTTCATAAAAACCTTTTTCGTACTCTTATTTTAATTAATTTATCGCCGAAGGTTACTATTACAGTATATATCAGTAATATTACGCACCTATATTGGATGTTACTTCCATTTTACTTTAAATGCAAATACCTACTTTATTTAATTAAACTTAAGAAGGGAACAAGAACATATTGCTATTGTAAAAGAAAAGACGAATATAAAAATTTAAACATGTTTTGAACCAAAATACATATACAAAAGTGGCTGTAATTTATTCATATATGTAAATCTAGATGATTACTTTAATATATGAGGGTATAGTGATGATAATCGCGATCAATAATAATTATCAACGTATATTCTGTACACTGCAGTCAAAACTGAAACCATGGAAAATAGACAAATAATGTTATCATTGTCGAACAAGAGCAGAAGTAGATATGATCACATACAAATATAGCCCTGATTGTTCTAAAACAGGACGAGAAATATAAATTCGAATTCATGGAAGTTATTAATTAGATTTTTTACCAAATTGAATTATTAGAACCACATCAAAAATGTTAAGACAGATAATAAAATGAATTTTCTTATATAAACCCGATATATGTATATTGTAGAATATATGTATTACATATCTTTAATAACTTACATGACAAATTGATATAGTATACATATATTCACATAAATTAATCAATAATCACAGATTGACAATTGAAACAAATTCGATAACAAATGTTTATTACATTTTGAGATTGTGCTCAAGATATATAACTTTAAAAATTAATTATATGCTAACACATTTACATATTATTATAGAAAATATAATAACTAGAAGCTATCAAAATAATATTTTAACAAGTCTTTTTATCGGGGTAATTAAAAATCTGATAATGATATTTTTGTTTAACCCCAATCTTACTTCTTCAAATATTTACGCAATTTTTTAAATATATTCAATTGATTATTTATGAAGTAAAACAAACATCTCAACATATATTATTAAAAATCATTTAAATCGATATGCTTTTGATATAGATGGAGTATATTCTTATTTTAACTCGAAACAGAATTTGTTATATAAAAATACTTTTTAGTATAATCCAGTCGAATCTAGACTGGCTTAAACAATGTTCAAGTATCTAATGTATTAGAGTTATAATTATTTTCGTATATATATATATATATCGCGTTTGTAATTTTTTGACGAATAAAAATCCCTATATTTAAATGAAATTTGCTTAAATGTACAAAATAACCAAATAGGGCTACAGTTTTTAGTTTTCATTTTATAATTTAAGATCTAAATTAATCTAAAATCAAGATAATTAGTCAACACTTCAAAGATATGATTATTTTTAATAGATAATTTTACATTATCTTTAGGGTATCAAAATATAGTAGTATCCAAAATGCCAAGTATCCAAGAATAATTGCAACTTAATCTACTACTTAGTACTAAATGGTTAATCGGGTAAAAATACTATTTCTATAATTTTAAGCATATTATAAAATGATACTTTGAAAACAATCTTTTTTAAATATATTCCTTTCTACATTTCTACATTCTTTTATGTACAAGACATATTAAAAACGAAATGAATATATCGATATTTATATAATACTATTAATGTCTAATTGATATCGTTAGACATAGCTCTATTATTAAGCGTTTCATATTCATTGTTTATATGTATATATGTGTACATAACTAACGGTGCTTTCCCCTAAATAGCTCTGGATGAATACACTTTAAACAAGAGTAGGTAATTGTTACAGTATAATTAGCGATATATGAATAATTTGTTCAAATTAGGATGATAACAATAACACAAGCTCATCAAATACTGCCATATGTAATAGTATCCTAGGATTCTGGTAAAATATATATGTATATATAATACTCCATAAAATACCTGATTATTAATTATTGTTCCATTTATATATAAATATATTTTTGTTTGGAATTTGTTTAAAATAAATAATTAAACACATATACGGCGAACTATGTAACCTAGAATTCTTAGTGTCGTGAGATTATTTTAATTTAAAAAATGAAACATTTAAATAATAGTGCACCCATAAAAAGTAATGAATTATAATCTTAATTCATAATTGTATTGATATAATTATAGACATATAGGATGGTAACTTAAACTATTTCCATTCAAAACAATACTTTTGTGATTGTGTCAACATGCTCAATTTAAACAAAATTAGTCTATACAAATGCATTTACATAGTGGTATTCATTTCATCATACAAATTAATAAAATGCAACAGAAAACTCTTAAGACAATATTATGCTGCTTAAATAAAATAATAAAAAAATGGCCACACAAAAACAGAATTTGGTGGCAAGAAATCTCACTTGAATGAGTTCAAACTGTAACATACTACTTTTATATCAAGTAATGCATTAGTTAAGTAAAGTTGAAACTTATAATAATAAAATATAAATTTAATAAATATTTGTTTAATCAATAGTATGAAATAATAACTATTCTTGTCTAGAAAATATTGAAAAATACATGTACAGGGTGTCCCATAAGTCATGCACCATAGGAAATTCCACTTTAACATTAATGTCAAGGTAAATCGATTATTAACGATTGTCTGAGGTTTGTTAGTTAGTTAGTTGTTAGTTACTTTTGAACAAATTTGAACATTTGTTTTAAAGTATATAAACATTTGGTCTTAATTATTTTATAGTACAATATATATTCCATAGTACTTTTAAATTTCCTATGGTGCGTGACTTATGAGACACCCTGTATAATGCATTAATATAGTATTTACTTTAGCGGTAATTAAAATGTTAGATCATTTTTTTAAATGTAATAATATAACAACAATCATTTCTTTCAATTGGTTATTTCATTTATTCTGATAGCCAATCTATGCATATAGCGTAAAACAAATATCTATGATTGTACATTACATGTGTAATTATTCTCATATATAATCAGTCGTAATTAACTAGCTAAATTAAAGTTCTTCTTAAATGTATTATTGTTAGAAACGAACTATAGATATAGGCAAACATTACAGATTTAATGAAAAAAAACAGTATGAAAACAAAATAAATAATACAGGATAAAAAACATTTATAGATGAAATTAATCAAACAGTTTGTTTTTACAAGAAGACAAAATTCTCCATGTATATTTCCATCTATTTTAATACAATATTCGCAGCAAAAATGTAAAAAACTTTTAGTAAAAACTAAAGTAAAGATATCTATTATATGTAATTTCAAAAAATGTTTATCGCGTATATATATTTTTATAAATATGTTAACTTCTTATAGCCATCATATTAATACGGATTTTAAACGAAAAGTATAATATACATATATGTACACAACAATATTGAAGTATATAAAGATTACCTATTATAATTTTGTATACTTGGACCATATATGTAGATGTTCAAATTTTAAGATTAATATTTATTTTAATAGATGAAAAAGCATGTCAATTTTAAAATTGCATATAATGATAAATAAATTTATTAAATTACACAAAAAAACACAACCTAGCTTATTTCGTTGCAAACGTAATGAAATATATGAAAACTTTGCTATAAAGGTTTAGTATTATTTTGAACTTTTCATGCACCATTTCGCATCATGCTTAAAAAAACATGCTTCATAAAGTCAAAGCCTAAAATTATTCTAAATAAAATAAGTATAATGACAATAACAATAACACACTGAATTGCAGAACTATTGATTTTCTCTGTGCCATTCATTGCACTTAGAATACTAAACACAATCACAAAAACACTTACATAGAGCGATATAGAACATTTATACGTTCCCTATGTGATACAATTCTTTGCAATTAGATTATAGCTTTTGTGATGGGAAAAACACATCCTGCTTAGACATGCATTTCAATCTAGAATGATGGATGGATATTCAAATTGTAAGAAGTAGTTTGTACTTTGATCCATATTTCAATAAATGTGGAGAAAAACATTTTTTTGTGTTTACCTAATTAAAATATTTGAAAGTCACACCCCAATGAAAAGGAATTAAAAAATTCCGATCTAGTTTTTGAGTATATACTAAAAATGTGCTTTAGGCGGCTTTGCCCAATTCCAAGACATTTATCTTTCTCGTTTTTATGTGAATATATTACATCACTATATTTTAATCATTCGATCGGAAATCAGTTATTAGAATTGGGGTGTTAAAATTGGATAAACCAGCTATAATACCTATGTTTTCAAAAAGGTAGCAACTAGAAATATGTACAACTCATTTTGATTAAATGGATGAAATGTGCGATCTTGAAAGTAATTAATTGATTTTATATAAATATTATTTATTTACTCCTAATAAAGAAAATAGTAGCAATAATATTGTAACAAGTCTTAATATATTTCAAATATCACTTTTAAAGTGGCTAAATATATAAATATATCTATCAATACACTAAAATGTGAACAAAAGTTCAAAATATCAATTGTGTAATACAGTTTCTATTTTCATGTATTTGAAAAGAATATATGTACATTGTTTAAACATTTAAAAAAATTAAGCATCTGAAGGTTATTGAAAATACATAAAATATACAGTTTATCAAATGTTTGTTTAGAGAACTTTGAATTGCATATAAAATCAATTCATTTACTTAATTTTTGTTTGTTACTATATAGTAAATAATATTGTACCAAAAACAGTTTTTATTAGATTTTTTTATCTACTAAGTAACTTCATAGTAAATAGAAGTCTACCGTTTTTGCAACGCAATTAAATTTGAAGCATAATAATAATTTGAAAGTTGTATTACGATCCGTGACAGTCACTTTTACAAGCTGAAAATCAAATTATAACAAAATTCTATAAAAATAATACAGAAAATAAATACAAAATAAATACATGTTCACGTTAAATTAATGTAACATAATATTAACAGTTATATTTGTATCTTATCACAAAGACAGTATATGAAACAACTACTATATTCATACTTCTACTAATCCTACGCATTAGCCTGAACTATATCTAACAATTACCCAAATAAAATGAAAACATATGTGGGGCCAATGGAATACTATGAAGGTAAAATAGGTTTCTATAATGAGAGCTTTAGAACTTTTCCATTTACATTTAGTAAAGTTGTAACTTACTAAAATTAAATCTTTCATATAAAAAAATGTATGATATATAAACTTTTTTTCGATTATGATCCAGTATAGTAGCGTTAATTTTGACTGAGGGGGAAACCCCTCTCCTTTTATTCAAACTTATATAATTTAATACTTATGAAAAATTTAGTAAACAAATTATATAGTTATGTAGTAAAAACATTTAATCTCCACTGAAGGGAGGGGGGGGGGGTGGCATCTAGGCTACGGCACTGTAATCGGAAACGTAACTTTTTAACGTAGTAAAAATTGTTTAAAATACAAATTCATCATTTTTTGATATTTCGCGAAAATGTCTTAGTTTGTTTACTTCACATATGATTTATTTAGAGATGTGGCGTTACTTCTAGTGATTTAGTTAAATATCTACCAGTTAAAACTATTCATGATTCTAAAATAATTTTTAACTTAGCTTTATGCAATCAAAATGTAATTTTAAATTTTCCATTTTAATATTTACAGCTGTAATAATTCCTAAAATATAGTTAAAAAAATAAAATTTCTTGCGTGGAAAATGCTTACTTAAACCTCCTTTCTTGGAGCCTAGTTGTTTGCCAAAACAGAAATTACATATTAACTGGGTCGTACTGTCTCTATAGTTGATATATTTAAAGTTTAAGTCTAAAGATATTTCTTACAATCTCTATATTTGTATTAATTTAGTTTACAAAACAGTTCATATTTTCATATTTTCATGACTTCATGATAACAGAGGACAATATAGTGTAAAATATCAGTTCAAAAAATTATGTTACAGAAGTACTTTTATTATCTCTATCAATAAATAATGACACTACTACATATATTGCTACATGAAAATTCTTAACAAGACTGTGTATTAGGCAAGAGTACTTAGCGAGAATAATGAAAAAAAAATAACTGGTTAGAAATATATTTATTGAAAAACCTAAAAACAAGCCATTCACAGTCCCTCCATTCAAGCTAAAGCTGTCAATCAAATGGAATTGAAAACATGACTCAACTAGTATTATGCCTCGCAATAAGTATATTATATGCATATATACATAAATATATTCATATGTTACTATTCTTTTTCGAAAGAAAGGGAAAGAGGTGAGGATGTACGATCGTAAACAGCAGTTGCTCGGAACCCCCAACGGGTAGCCCAACCCCCTTCTACTGTTCATCATCAGAAAGGTGGATGAACAAGTATTAAAACCGTAATAACCCTGCGTGTTGATCCTTCAAGCCAATTAGCGTTTTTTGATGATGAATTGAGGAATTGTAAAGAGTCCCAACCTATGTTTTTGTCTAAAATCTAACTTCTTTCTCTCCTAGTTGCCTGGATTGTAGACATCTTCTGTATCAATTTGAATAAAGAAGGTAGGACGCGGTCAAATATTGAGCTCGATATCTGCGTCGAATAATGCTAAGCGAACTGCACAAAAGAGTTTTTTTGTAAAATATTCAGTTGTTGAGATTCAAATGAAGATGTCGAATTGTTGTGTAACACCATATACATGGGTTGTTCGAGTACTTACAACTGCATTCTATAATTTATACTTTTTTCCCCAATGTATTGATGACTCATGCAGCTCTTCTTGAAGTTAAGAAGTTCCATAATTGGATTGCTCTTGCCTCCATTGTTTCCGCATCACGCATTTCCCTTCTCGACAATATCTCAAAAACAAGAAGGATACTTTCTAAAATTCAAAAACCGCAAAGAGGGGAGACATTTCCCAAAACAATATATGCACAGGCAGTGTTTTCTTTCGCTTTTTATTTTAGTGAGATTAGATGTGATAGGTAGTTCATGAGTATATTATCCACTTAAAGTGACTTTTATATAAACTTCTTATTCAGATTTAATATGCGTGTGTGTAAGTATCTGTTACATACATATACTGACTGACACTTCTCGTAAAAGTAGGCAGAAAATGACGGCATGTTCTGCAGAAGTTGAATAATATACAGAAATGTGGAATATACATCTAGCATGGTATATTGTCTCTTTGGTTACTTTCCATATCTTCATACAACTGTGTCGTGACTGCTTTAAAAAGAAAGGGATACTTTAATCAAATATGCATTATGCTGTCTGGAATACCAGAAAAATCAAAGAGTTATCTCTTAAAAACTTTCGTTAATGAACGTGATATTTATATAAGATTTTTGAGTTAGCGTATCCTAGTAGTGTTTACAAAATATGTTATACATACATATTTTTAATTTACGATTATCTAGTTATATGTATAAGCTGAATATATTAACTTGCTTAAAAATATGAATTAATGAAAGAGATTTTTAGTCAAATTTAATATATATATTTATTTATATATAACATAAATTATATTAATAAATATATTATAGCTTTTATTAAAAATAAAACCAATAGTCCTGGTTGTTCAAGATTAGTTTTTAAAGTAAAAAATAACTAACTAATCTATAACTCTTTAGCTTTCTGCTCATTTGTTGAAAATGGAGGATCTTGTCTTATACTATACGAATTATACAAAACCCTATTCGGGTAAAAAGAAGGACATTTAGCACATCCCAGAAGATGACATTAATATGACTCCCTTAAGACATCGCGTGAATGAGCACTCTCCAGACAAAAACTGTGCCTAATTTCGCTTTCCTTCCAGAAAATAAGGCCATTATTCATAAATTTATCTTCTCAGTTTGCCTAAATACATGGGTTCATAGAAAACTTTAAAACAATATGAGGTACAAGTTATAACTATTGCATATTCAGAAAACGACATCTAAAATAAATATAAATAGATGTTATGGGAAATGAAGGAACATCTTTTAACCAATATTTCTTTGAAGACAGGCTATTCGTTTCTCATTTATTGGAAATAACATTGATTTATAGATTTTGAAACTTGTCTTAATATCAAATATAATAATGTAGGTGTACCTAATTTAAGAAACAAGAAATCAAAATATTTTAGAAAATTTGACAAATATTTTTGGCTTTTATTTTTAATACTTAAAAAAAATTAATGCTTACAGTAACGCGTAAGTTCATATACAATTGCATTTACTGCAAATATATATATATATATATATATTTATAAGGTATTGCTGAATTGAACTATAAAATGATAATCAATTATGTGCGTGTTTGTGGTTTTTTATGAAATGGTATAAGAGTATACAAATATATTGACTTAATTGTTTTATTCCATCAATTTATATAGCAAATATAAAAAGAGTTAACGTTGTTCATTATTAATTCATAAATAATATGCGTTATTCATTTTGTCTTCAATTGGCACTCATATCTAAATACACAGATAATATTTGTTATTATATAATAACATTATTATTTTGTGATAATTAATATGAGGGTCACTATTCTTTCATTATAGCTAAACCTACCTTCTATATATATTATAATATTACAAATGTTACAATTCTCTTATGTGGAATAATATTATATAAATTAAAATGTCGACATTAATTACTTGTTTTAAGTACAAAAATACGTTATATATATATATATATATTAAGTATTTATTGGAACAGTGTGCAGTTTGAATACCGGCAATAGATGTATACCTACTCATGCAAATGCAGCTTAGTGAAATTCAATAAAACTAATAACTCATTAGAAATAAAGAAAGGTACGATCGAATGCTTGCCGGATGGATACTTTTACTATATATGTGTGTTATAGTGTGTTTTAACGTATATACGATGTATTTTTCTGAAACCTATTAATGCCCAATTTCTATGGATTTTTAAATTGCTTCTATAAATTGTTAATATAGAGAATTAATAAATAACATATTTTAATATTATGAATTGTTATTTTGTTCCTCCATATTACTATATACCTAATAAAATCACCACATAGGAAATCTAATAAAAAATATGTATATTTATTAAATATAAATAAATTTAAGTTGAAATATTGGCACGTAGGAAATCCAGTATAGACCATACTGTATAAATACAGTGTAAACATAGAGTCTTAGTGACTTGAATCCAAAGGAATGGTCCATTGATACTCCAAATTAAATAATTAGTATACTTTCCATCTCTGTATAGAAAGAACATTCATCCAAACAACAAAACGATTTATCTATTCTTCGTTCATTATAACGGGTTTTTATACTTTTCAAATTTTTCTTTATATCATTTAACAATATTGTTACAGTCGGTTATTCTCAAGAAAGATTGAATTTAACGGAGCTCCCATTGCCTCAGCCTAAAGTATTTTAGAAATTCTTCGAACTAAATGGTTATTTCAGGTCATCTGGATTTCTTCTAGGTATGTAGATACATTTATATTCTTCAAATGTAACTGACTCGATCAGTCTCTTAATCAAAATTATAGGCTGTTATAGTGTGTATCTACATTGAGAGACTTAAGCTGACCTACATTTTATGTATTCTGGTACATACAGGTGGTTTTTTGAATAGATAAATATGAATTAACCAAGACATATATTTAAATACAAAGGGGATTTTAAAGATATATTTTATTTCATATGGGATCTTGCAACACATTCATATTATGTAGCGCAAATCCATATATAATGTTTAATATACCTATAAATTTAATTTATCCTTGAAAAGAGAATTAAAATGTCCACCCAATAAGACAGACCTACACAAATTCTCTTTTGTTTTATTTCCGTTTATGACTTCCTATTTCATTATTGCAGTACTTGGGTTAACATTGGTGCATATATACACACTTATATGGGTTATATATATAAGATCTAACATATGTTTTATTATACATACATACATTCACACGCAAATAGTACTTCCTATGTGTCAATACTTGGTATATGAATAAACGCATATATACACCTAGTGTATAGGTCAAAACCTTGTCACGATTGAAACAGTAATGATAAAGTCTAATTAAAAGCTGTCATATCTATACGCATTTCCGGAATTTACTTTTTAATTATAAATCCTTTGATTCATCTTGATGTACCTGATTGGAATTAGTTCTGCGTTGTAAATGGCGTTCACAAAGACTATTACATATTTATATGTATATAATATATAGAAGATTACGCCAGAAATTAATTCAGGATTGCAACACGTACACGCTTTAAAACGATGTATGCAAATACATTTTTAGATTAGAAAGAGTACTTTTTATATGAATGTATAACCAAAATGTAATTGCAGAAATGCTTTTCAAAGTCTTATATAGTTTAAAGTAGTTATGCATATATATATATACGTTTGTCACTAGCTGCGGGTTAATGATTACAAGTTATACCTATGCAGCGAGATGATACACTAAAATTCAATACGTGTGTCTTATTCGGAGACTGGAATTCTAATAAACGCCCAAAATGGATTTATCTGCTGCTCCCAAATATGTTTTCTAAATCGCAGGAA
>JAYRBW010019119.1:0-12787 GCA_036023295.1 Invenusta paracnida
TCCATCTCCGTAATGTAGACACGCGGCACCAAACGATTTCAATTATAGCATAAACTGTTGTCTTGTACAACGCCGCATTCTTATTGCAAACTCAATGCAGGAGTATCGATTGCTTCAAAATAGCGCTTATAGGTATAGGCGAGATATAAGGAGAATTTTCAAATAACAAATACTGCCTAATCCAAGCTTATCTTATCAGGACATTGTTGAGACTTTACCCGTAAAATAATTTTCTGCAGATTCTAGCAGTGAAAGCCGTTTTTCAATAGCTGCCCAAATAACCGAGATATCGCGAGTTTTAGGAGACCTTCCCTATCTATAAAATGTTAAAAAGAGGCCTTTTTGCCCCGAGTAAGAGTTCTCGGTGGTTCCAACTTTTAAACAAAATTTCCGTTCTAGAGTTATTTATTTATTTCTATGGCGCTATTGCAGTGCCAACGCTAAAATCAAAAATATAAAAATAGGTATAAAAGGTATAAAATAACAATATCTTTATTTTTCTTTAAAAAACATAACATAAAATAGCATATATAGTATCAAGATATAATAGGTATACAAAAAAATGATATTATTAGTTAAAAATTGCAAAAAGTGTGTTAGCTCATATCATAAAAGAATTGAAATAAGCATAAAATGTGTTAGCTCATTAACAAAATGTATTTAACTTGAGCTAACTATGTTTTTTAATATAAAACTAAATTAGTTCTACCATGACGATACTTTTTTATTATTAAAATCAAATGTTACAGATAAGTAGGTAAATGGATAGGTGTCCTATAATAAACAACAAATTAATTTTATATTGCCTTCTGAGTATAGCTATCTCTACGAATTGTACCATAGTTTTTCTAAACAGCTAAAGACATATTTGTTAATTACTATAGGATACGTAAATTGATACCTTTAATTTATTAGATAACACATTTAATTAAATGCAGTTCTAATTACCTTCTGAAAAGCTTGACAATATTAAAAAACATAGTTAGCTCAAGTGAAATATATTTTTAAAGAGATAACACAATTTACCCTTATTTCAATTCTTTTATGATATGAGCTAACACACTTTTTGTAATTATTGGCTAATAACAATTTACTTAGCTAAGCGAACAATGCAGTAGGTATTATATGGATAGTTGAAAATAGTTTTGTTTTCAATTTTTGCAAATCTTTAGCTACCCTAATTACTCTGAGTATGCAACTCTAGTTACCTTGAGTATTCTACCTTATAGTTACTCTGATTATGCTATCTTAGTTATCACAGTTTAAAATGTCACGCGAAAAAACGTAAGTCAATGAGGTCAACAATGATAAAATTCCCATACCACATAAAATTATTATGTCAAATTAAAATGTCTCTCGCGACAATCGAATTCTTACAGTCTCGCGAGACATGACATGCAAAATGCCATGTTGTTATACTTTTTATGACACGCAAGACATAATTTTGGGTGTTTTAAAAAGACTGATCGCGAGACAATAGTATTCTAACCTATATACTGTCTTGCGATCATAATGAATATACTATAATAAATATATAATATAAGTAAGTCGAATAACCAGTGTATATACACCGAATAAACTGCGGGCAAGCCTGTGACCTTGGTCAATTATTACGCAAGGGGCCAAACACCCCTCGCCACCATTTCACAATTTCAAGAGAATGTTCGGTGCAGCTAACACTCACGAATGCAATTTAACAACCAATTAAATCTATTCAACAGTCATAGAATTAGATTACGTCACTCTTCTATCGATTATAGTGGTACATATATTGTTAGTCATTCAACTGTATGTGTTGGGTTATTGTTTTGGTGAGGGTTCAATAAGAGAACATTTAGATCGCTTATAATCGAGTTTAGATCGAACATTTATAAATATTCAATGATCTATTTTACAACTCTTCATTGTTTATTGACGACATTCAATACTGTTCAACATATTGAACCTGCAACAATGTTTCAAGGATTATAATATTTAATCGATTTGGGACACAGAAATAAGCAGAGCAAATGTTTGTGAGTAAGGACCATAAAACCGATTCTGGATTAATTTGCGGTCAACACCCAATTGTGTAAACCGACGTCTCGTACAAGAATGGAGATCATATGGCACATGTATAAATGTCAACCCAATATATATGACTCTATACAAACGACTCTTCGAAATGCAAAAATGGGACAACTTACGCTACTTTAGCTACAGTTGATTGTAAATTTATTTATTTAGTTTACATCCATTTTTATTTGTGAATATAATTATTTAATTACAATATAGAATTCTCGTTGTGGTCTCCATAATATACGGGATAACGATATGATCTAACATTATAGTGGCGAAAAATTGCATATTTTAAGAATATCTTGTTTTTCATTCATTAACAAATTAGGTAAGGTATTACTATAATTTTCGTTTACAAATCTGGAGGGAGTGAATAGATTATTTATTTATTACTAACAATAATTAGCAATATCATTGAATACATCATATAAACGGCGGATTATATCACTATATTTTATTCATACATATTATGCATTAACCTTTGGTAGAAATGAAAATATGACTTATTTTAAATGTGCATTATTAATACACATATCGCTTGCTACATTTTATATTTATATATTATATACATTTATATGAAATATAACAAGTGATAGGTATATATTACATAAAGATCAATATTAGTGCAGATGTGCCTGCACAATAATTCAAATTTAAACAGAAAACCCTATAGGTAATACCACTATCTCTTGACTGAGTACTTACTACCTTTTTAACTGTTGCTATTATTATTTCCTATAATCGTATAAAGGTTCTTTATTTTTTGTATACCGTATATACTCGTGTATAGGCCGCACTTTTTTCTTAAAAATGGCTACCAAAACTAGGGGGTGAGGCTTATATCCGAGTACTTAGGTACACAGAAAATTAAGAAATTTTGATTTGATTAATCATTAAGTGGTGGCCCTGAAAAGGGCCGTTTTCGCGTTCTCGAATATGGGGTTGAGGTATGGCCCTGAAAAGGGTCATTTTGCGTTCTCAAACTGATTCATCAGCATACTGTAAATCATCATCTCCTATGTATGTATATAATTATTATTGAAAGATAACTAATACAAAATAAGAGAAAAATAAAACCTCATAGGTAAAATTTATTTTCTACATCAAATATCAGAAAGTGGGGGGTACGGTTAATACACGAGTATAAGCTTTTTAGTTTTTATGAAGTAAGTCAAAAATGGGGAGTGCGGCCTATACACGAGTGCGGCCTATACACGAGTATATACGGTATGTACTAACCCGTATATGGGCGTTTCGTTAAATTGGCGAAAACGACACGATTAGTCGTGAAATGTAGTTTTTAATATTCGGTGTATGTAATTCTGCACTATTTGGTTAAATTTGTCACTTTTCTAGTATATATTCTGGATAAATATTCTTATTCGTTGTCTCGCCAGTCACCAATAGAAGAATTCAATAATGTCTCTCATGTCACTAATAAGGGATCATCAGGCATGTCGTGAATACAGTTTTTCAAGCGAGACATCAGTTGCATGATGTCGCGCGAGTCATACTGATAAGGGATCATCAGGCATGTCGTGAATACAGTGTTTTCACGCGAGAAATCAGTTGTACTTTGTCTCGCGTGTCACTAATAATATAAGGGATCATCAGGCATGTCGTGAATAAAGTTTTTTCACGCGAGACAACACTTGTACATAGTCTCGCATGAAAAAACAGTACTCGCAACATGCCTGATTTATTT
Source organism: Invenusta paracnida (assembly GCA_036023295.1). Classification (NCBI taxonomy): domain Eukaryota; kingdom Metazoa; phylum Platyhelminthes; order Proseriata; family Coelogynoporidae; genus Invenusta; species Invenusta paracnida. The sequence continues at coordinate 3,764 of JAYRBW010019119.1, forward strand.
AAAAAAATGCCATGTCATTTTTCAGTGTACCCTTAGTATGCTAAAAACTTAAATATTTGTTTTCTTTCTTCGGATGTTGTTAATATTATTAGTTGTTTGATATCTGTGCCAAATTAAATCTTTATTCATGTTCACTGTAGCAGGGTTAATATGAGACAAAGTAACAAAAGCACCTGAAAACAGCCAATGCAAATCTTTGTTAAAGAAAGGTCAAATACAATTTATATCAATTATGAAGTCGTGTTAAAAGTATATAGTTCGACTTTAAAAGTAGAAACGTTGCATTGTATTAATCAATAATACGAATTACTATATTATTGTCTTCATATTATATATGCTATTTATCTGACAGTATTAACAAAAATTACTTTTGCTTTACTTTTAATACTCATTCTTTCTAGAAAGTGCCCACATAGTTGCATTACGCACATAACAACATAATATTTAGTTTTTTATCTGCTTTAAATATATCCTATCTTAGTGATAATGCGGGTTTCTAGCCTTCTGTCTCAATGCTGTCTTTGGGGACATGCCATCCAACTAGTCTCCGGGCACTCCTAATTTTTCCTCACATTTCTGACCGAGTTACCTCCAACCTTTGATTCTTATATTGCCTCTAACACCGGCTATCTGTTTGAGTGGATCGTCGACTTCTAAACTCGTCACCTTTTCATGTATTTTACAACTAGCGACTATGCCTCAATCTTGAGTGGAGGGAGGTTTGCTTCTGTTACTACTGAAACTTTGGGAGTAGACTTAGTACACACGTGATGGTTCTTGCTACTTCTCTCAATTCATTATCTAGTTTCTCTAGGTAACTCAGAACCGCAGCATTGAGCAAGTTTAGCTCTTTAATTCGATGGATCCTTGCATTCGTTTAATCTTATTTTCCTCAATTTCTTCTTACTTCCTTCTATTTTTCTGTGTTGGAAAGTTATCACTCACCGTTTTACGTACTTGCTTTATATGTGATGATTGATATAGCTACTTATGATTTACTTATAGCTTTATCGATCTCATTGTCTTATTGGTGACAGTACACTAACTTTTGTTAGTCGTTATCTGAACAGTTCCCAGTTGGATGTATTCACTGACATGTCACCCGTAACTAATTTTTATTCAAGAAATTAATAATTATTCATAAATTATTTATTTGCAATTTTAGACATGTTTTGTAATACACAATTATAACATTTAATCATGTTTAATGTTATTCTGTTTTCAGGTCACATTGGATAATGCGAAATACAAAGGACAAAATAAACAAGTGTAACCTGTGTCATAAAGTCTTTCTTAGTTATAGTAAATAAAAATTGCATTTTAATACTCACACTGGTGAGAAACCCTTTAAGTGTCATATTTGTAACAAAGCATTTACCCAGATGTCCAATTTAAATGTGCATATTCGTACTCACACAGGAGATTGACCCTTTAAGTGTCGTATTTGTAACAAAGCATTTCCAGAGAATGGATTTTTGAAAAAACATATTCGTACTCACACTGGAGAAAGACCCTTTAAGTGTCGTATTTGTATAAAGCATTTTCAGAGAATGGAACTTTGAAAACACATATTCTTACTCACACTGGAGAGAGACCCTTTAAGTGTCGTATTTGTAGCAATGCATTTGCCTTGATGTCCAGTTTAAAAGTGCATATTCGTACTCACACAGGAGAGAGACCCTTTAAGTGTCATCTTTGTAACAAATCATTTGTCAACACGTCCAATTTAAATGTGCATATTCGTACTCACACAGGAAAGAGACCCTTTAAGTGTCATCTTTGTAACAAATCATTTGTCAACACGTCCAATTTAAATATGCATATTCGTACTCACACAGGAGAAAGACCCTTTAAATGTCATATTTGTAACAAGGTATTTTCACAAAATGGAAACTGTAAGGCACATATTCTTACTCACACAGAAAAGCTTTACAATTGTATTGTCTGCAATAAAACGTTTACAACTTCATCATCACTTAGTAATCATCACGTTGTTCACATTACAAAATGTTCAATTGTTAATTCACGCTTGTAAACCTATTCATTGGTAGCAAAATCAAAACAGCACAAATGTCACTCACACAGTGAATAATTAATTTTTAATTTTATGCTATTCGTCAAGAATATTTTTTCAGAGTCGAAATTCGTACATAATTTTAAAATAATGTAATAATGTATAAATATATAATCACTTGAGCATATTCCCTTGTTGACCTTCACTTTAACTATTATGTTTGTATGACAGTTTTTCACAAAACTGATTAAACAAACTGCTATCCACGCAGGATAAAACTCATTTCAAAGTCAGTTTTGTAAGAAACTTTTGTCCATTGTCATAATTATACACATTCTGTGAGAAAATCCATTTACATATGAAGGTACTCAATCTGTTTTCTTACATAAGTATTATATTATAATTGCTTAAATTTATGTTGTACGTTTTATTTGTGTTGATATTTATGTTTATTTATTGAATCACGTCATATTTATTCGATTTCATTTTATTGAGTTGATTTGATTGTGATTATTTGTTAGTATTCATTAAATTCATGGATTACACGTTTCTCTTTTCTTGATTTAGTCTGTTTTAAAAAGCTTAAATCTTTGTTTTACTTCTTAAGATGTAACATAAGTTAGGGCGGTGTACTGTTTCTGCAAAAAGATTTTAAATTCAATGTAGTTATACAACTACTTATAGTAATAAACCAAAAATCTTCCAACTGCCCATAAAATTGAGCAATCAATATAAGTTGCTTTAATTTTTTCAGAATTAAGTTTCTTGTTGTATTCAATAAAACAATCATGCTAAAAAAACACTGGCGATAATGAATGAAATTAACCTTTCATGTTTTTAAAATAAATCATTATTCACATAAATTATATAACGAGACTTCATATATTTTCATATAGTCGAATCATGTGAATTGTTAACAATGACTAATGTTAAAAAATAAAACATTATTAACATAAAGAAACAAAATTTCTGAATAACTCAATTCATCCAAGTAAAAATAGAAGATATAGCATAGCTTGATCCGAAATAGCTATAAAATGTATATCCAAGATGGACAATATAAAGAACTAGGTTGAATATTTAAATAAAAGGAGCTTCAAGAAAAAAACAAGTGCAATAATAATAAAGTCAATGGGTTGCTAGAATAGGTCCAGTTGATATAAAAAGGAGAATGTTAACATAAATGAGAAAAAATGAGTTGTCAGGAGGATTGTCAGCTTCAAAATATTATAATAGATAAAAAGTATATAATTTGGACGCCTCATTTAAAATTAAAACAAATTAATATCTTACACTTGTAGGTGGTAGGCGTTGCCTTCCAGAAGAGTGCACTGGCTGGAGGAACTCCATGATCTCTTCAATCGGCTTCTTTTTTAACTTCATGTCTGCCACAAAATTGGCAGACACATCCAATGCCATAGTGCCAGCTTGAAGTACACGCACCTTGAAATCAACAGCAAAAATTAATTAATACAGGTAAAAATGCAAAGCCAAATCTGAATTTGCTGAAGTTAGTAGTCAAAATCAATAAAGGTTGTTCACTATATAAAGGTATTATAGAAGAAATAATCAAAAATGACACATAACTGAATGAGCAAAAAAACATAATTATTTAATTTTAAAAATTATTTATTACAACAGTCAAATGACAAACCCAATACTCTAGATCATAAATGACAACAACAATAATGTAGAAACTCGCCTTTTGCAGCACGCAATCATATTCTGCTTCCAAAAATACCGGCTTCCTTGCTATTAACTTCTCCAGCTCCACTTGACTCCATCCCTTTACATCTTCGACATGATAATTTGAAACTGATTTATCAGCCACAAAATATACCAACAAATGAGAAATTGCATCGAACTCCATGATCTGCAGAAGAAATATACAGTGAATGCTTGTTATATCAAAGTTCCAGATACACTGAAAAACAGTCAAATTAGGTAAACACTCATAAAGTACAGTGAATGCAAAATGTATATGTACACCATTAGGCCCAGTCAGGGGTGGTCTGCTCACTTTGTTACTTTTTTGACTCAAATTTTCTATTTTGATTTTTGACACATTCTTACAAAGATTTTTTTACAAATATATTTATTGTCAATCAAAACACATCAAGAACTAATGCCAACAGGCAATAACATATACCTAATGTATTGAATAGGGTAGATGAATAGACCTGAAAATGCTCATGAAACTTAAATAGCTATTAAATAACAAAAAATGTATTTTGTGACAGATACAGTAGCAAGAATTATATCAATTACTATATAAATATATATATATATGTATATGACATATAGAAACCATTAAAATAAGCACAATATTATATAACTAAACAAAAATAATAAAACAGTATTGAAAATTGGAATAAAAATAGAAATCTGATAAGTAAATATATATATTTCACTTTGTACATGCAGTAGAAAATTAAACAATGTAGATACACAAAATAACTTATAATATATATAACATACATATCAAATCTATGAAAAAACTAAAAATTCATAATTTTTCAAAATTTGTCTGAATGCTGAAAATTTGATAGAGCAGTGTCAATATAAATCATAAATTTTAAATCTTGCCAAAGAAATGCCCCAATATGCCCCATATATATATACCAAACAAATAAATTATGTTTATGTAATTCACACACTGACCAAAATGTATGTTCATTTGTATTGAGAAAATATTAATAGTGAAAAAGTTAATAAGTCATTGAAGCATTGGCATATGGGAAAACATAATAAACATCTTCATCAATAAATAGAACACACTTATTTATATATACAACATCAGCAATAAAAGTGACACCTTTTTTATATTTACCAATGCCTAATACACTTGATGGATAAGGATATGTGTATAAATCACCAATAAATTGTAGTTCATAACCTGATAAATTGTTATTTGTTTCATTAATATGTGTAACAAGAATGGGTACATGCTTAGAGTTTTTAGTAACAATAGCACAATTATTTGGATACAAATTCGAGAAATACAATACAGATGAAACTGAGTGGTGGTAAAGATTTCTAATATCAATAACACTGTTGATAGTTTGTGCAACCACAAAACTTCCACTTTTTATGCGTTTCTTTAACATGTATAAATAGTTTTCAAAAGCAAATGCAGAAAATGTATCTAGTGGTCCTAATCTAGTAACAAAATCATGTAAATGTAAAAACGAATGTGCATTAAAAGTATAACTAGCATTGCCAAATAAGCTATCAAGTTGAAGTAAATAAGTTCGAACACAAAAATGTGCACAATCATACATATGTTTACAAAATGGACTAACATAGACATATGTGAAGAAATGAAACAACAGAAAGTTTTTATAATAATCATCATCCAAAATATTCTTAAAAAACAGTGGACCGGTATACAAAATTAAAGATCGTAGTTCAGTTGCTTTAAAATATGCAAATTGATTGAAAGAACGAATTTTTCGCTGAAACTCTCTTGGTAGAGCACCAGAAAAATATTTTACTCTAGTATCTAATTTCAATTTTAAACTAGTACTTAAGCGACATTTTAACAAACCAAAATTATTAGACAGATACGAAGCTAACTTCCGTTTTGCTTGACCTAGACATATAGAATGCATATATTCAGGAGGAAAAGAGGTACGCAATGATATAATATTAGCTAAAGGAGATAATGATAATTGATTATTTTCAGTGCCTAAAATATATTGGTCATCCGAACGATTATCATAGTCAGTGCCATTGTATGGAAAAATGATTTTTTTTGCAGTTATACAATAAATACCAGGTATTTTGCAATACGAACATGCGTTATAACCTGAATGTGCCTTTACACATTGACAAAATGATCTTGCAGGAGCATCACAAATAAAAACTACATTCGATATTTTGATAAAAAATCCAGAAACATTGACATAATCTTTAAACATTACTAATTCCGCACAGAGTTTACTTATGAATTCTTTGAGGTTTGGCTTACCCAGACCAACAAAAACAGCTATGGGAAGTGGTTTCCTAAAAGCTATATTGTCAATAGTGAACAATATAGGCCAAACGTTAATTGGAGAACTTTTAAAGAGAGGAAGACCATCAATCCCTATTTTAATTGCTAATTCCGAATATTGGTTAGTTAGTAATAGTAGATTGGATTTTATACAATATTTCAGATTTTCGACAATGGATAAATATGCAAGAGTACCACCTGATGACAAATTGGATTTTAAAACTTCAACATTTTCTTTAATGTTAGGTTTTTTGAACAAATAAATTGAATGGGGAATGTCAAGTCCTTCTTCAATTAAAAGAGTCAATAAGTAGAACATAGCCCTGTCACTTATTTTAAACAACAAATAAAAATATAACAACTTGAGATGCAAAGAAGAGTACTTAGGATTTGACGTTTTGTCATCATCTGCACTGTTGTTGGGATAGTTGGGATGAACATTCTCAATTGGAGGATCAGGATTGAGATCATCTGAAAATAGTGAGAAATGTTCTTAATTTGATAGATGAACTAATTATGCTATCCATAGAACATACACACAAAACATAACACCAAATGACAACAAATACACTAAAATTAAAATAGAGCTGAGTCAAAATAGGCTTTTTCACACCTTAAGTTTGGATATGATAAGTTGATAAGTCTTACTTGGTGACTGTTAATATGTTGTCAGGTCCAATAAGCCAAAAGCATATAACCAACAATCCGAGTCAATTTTCTACATGTAACAACAGCTAAAAAGTACTACTATTTAAAATTGCTTCAAAGTAATCATCACAAAAAATGCATATAACTATACAGTAGAGTTCATACATTTATGAACCTGTAGGGGAACCAATATTAAATTTTGTGAAATGTGCACTTTGTTATAAGAGCATGTAGGTAGAATTTGAATGGCACATACTTGAAATAATGCATATTTGATGTTCAAGCCATAACATATATATATATACATCCTGTCATAACAAACATGATGTATAAATATAGAACATAAAATAAGAAACTGCTTTTAATTGATCTACTTACCTTGCACATCCATTGCATCAAAATAGTAGTCAGTGTTGTCATCATGTTCATCAGGTACAGTATTCACATCTACAAATTACCAAAAATCATAAATGACTGAAATGATTACTAATAAAAGTATTGTTTTTATTACAAAAAGTAATACATTGGAGCTATTTCTAATAACATTTAGTGTTCTATACTAAAAGTAATTAAACTTGACAAAGTGTAGCCAGGCTAAAATTGTTCAGCATTCAAAATATATAATTCCAGCAACTAAGATAAACTATTGCAATTAAAAAATCTTATTCTTACCTTGTTCATTGAAGACTATGTTACTATCATCAGGAGGATTGTGTTCAGCTGAAAAAATAAAGATAATAGAAATACACCATGGTTAAGTATAGTTGTTTGAAGATTAAATTTATCTAAAAAATGTTTAGTATGCCATTTCAAATTATGTGGTTTTAGAGGTTCCATTGAGGTAACTTTGAACCGGTGGTACATTATATAAATTTAGCATTATCATTAAAATTTATAGTGATTTTACATACCAATAATTTCTATATAGAGAATTGTCAATTTTTTTCCAAATTTAATACTGACAAAAACCAATATATAGACATCTTGTCCAAAGTACCATATTAAACTTTAATTTTGATTTTGTGTGATTCTGTGTAAATATTTTTTTGAGCAAGTTTGGATTGGCCAGGTCACAATATATTGGTTCTATCTCAGAACAAATTGTTTTGGGTAAAATATTTTGATCATGCCACTCTTTTTCAAGGTTTTTAAATTTGTACGAGGAATCTATACCAGAAGGACATTATGCATCATTTCTAAATTTCCAGTATGTTTACGAATAGCTAACCCATAATATGATAGCAATTTATCAATCCATATCTGTTAATCTTCCTTTACATCCTATTTATTTGACATCAGCGAGATTTGAGCCCTTTTTTGAATGTTTAACCCTTTGCAATCTGCCTCCTATTTTCTTTAATACATGTGCAATGCATTCTAACTTTTCATTAAATAGTGAGGACCATAAGATTTATCAGCTAGAACAGATATGAATGATTTTGAGTTACCATCACCAAGATAGTATTTATATTTTACATCATGGAGGGCTTCTGATCTTGCAAATATTGCAACCTCCATCAAACCACTAGACCCAATGAAATTGACACTGCAAAGATCATTATATGAACAAGTATTCATTTTACATGCCTGGCAGTGTTTTGACAGACATTCTAGGTCTAATAGCTTCCTATTTTCCATGCTTATTTCTGTCATAACTCCATTGAGAGAGTTATGCCCTCTCTTTTGCTATGTTCCATCCAATGAAATGGCCAACTCTTTACTTTTACTTTTTTCAAAAGCATCTTTTGCCATGGCTATCATAGATAAAAGTGTACTGTTTAACCTCGGATAATAGTTTATTATTATAATAAAAAAATTGGTGATCCTCTTGCAGAAGTTGGACATAAATGAAACAAAAAATAAATGTAATTAAATTTATACAGGGTAGGCAAAAAGTTACCAGACACCAATTGTTAATTTAATATAACAAAAGCTATAGTTAGCAATGCATGCAATATATATTCATATTTCAAATATAGTTATCAATGCATTGCACTAGATATTCATATTTCAAATATTTCCATGGTTAATGAGTGATAAATTTGTAGTACAATTTGTAGAAACATGCCATATAAGCTTACATTTGAAGAACGTAAATTTATTGTACAAACATATTGGAAAACAGAAAATGCTCAAGATGTAATTCGAAATTGGAGCTTCAATACAGACCTATCAGAGCGTAAAGCTGTGTATGACATTAGAGATAAGTTTGAAGAAACTGGATCCATATGTGATGCCTCTCGATCAGGACATCCTTCAGTATGTACAGAGGGGAACAAATACCTGGTTGCGCAAGCTTATGTACAGAGCCTCAAGAAGTCAACTTGCAGTGCCAGTTTAGAGTTAGGAATATCCAGAACATCATTGT
>JAYRBW010019130.1:0-12787 GCA_036023295.1 Invenusta paracnida
TATGGTGGTATGCCCTCATATAATGGCAGATTCAAATCAGTATATAACTTTTCTTTGGACAGCAGCTATAATTGTATTTCATATTGAATTGAACATCAGTGTATTCTAATAGGGGCTTTTATTGATCTCTTATAAAAATGGGTAATCTTCTCTTAAACAATTGCATATGCCTGTATCGGTTGTGTAAGTATAGAGAATATTCATATTATTGTTTAGTCTAGTAATCAGCTGTTTTATTCCCATATGTTTATTCCCGCGAAGGGGTAAACGCTTTTATTTATTTATATAGGTAAATAAACAATAATCCATTGAAATTATTAATTATATCGATGATAAATAGCTATTCTTACAATAAAAAATATTTTCAAGGTACCTCTGTAAGCTACTTTGAAAATTGCATGTAAAATTTCAAGGATTCCTTGAAATTTCAAGGAGTTCCTTGAAGAAAAACGACTTTAGAATATGTTGAAGGATTCATTGAGTTCAAGGACTCCTTGAAATTTTCGAGGACGACTTTAGATAACCCTAAATAAAGTATGTTTTTCTCTGTTAATGAATATCCTGAATTTGCACATCACTGTAATTAAATAGGTTATAAACTAATTTTTAAAGGGAGAGCTAAATACACCAAAGAATATATGATCCTATATTCTTTGAATTACGTTGAGACTACCTATCATTTGTGGTATAGAAATGAAGCGAATATCATGACTTAATGAAATGTACGTGGTGGTGTGTAAATTTATTCATCATTGTGGGTTTATTGTGTTTGATTCACACTTGTGTGAGAATACTTAGGTAATTAGCTACATGACTTATTAAATGTTTCAAAGGAATAATTTTGGATAACATTAATTGTAAAATTTAAATGGTGAAATCTGTTAATAAAAATATTATAAAAATAGTAAAATAAGTTATAAGCTATAATATTGGTGCCTGTGTAACACTTCTAATATACGCATATAACCACAAAATCATAAAAATTACTTATTTTCCCGATTTAACATATAATATATTATGTGAGTTACATAAATGTCATTAAATGCATCGAATTTCATTTAGATCACAGCGAATACTGTTTTAATCACATTATCAGAGGTATATTCTAATAACAGATCAGAATTTATAATTATAACGGGATCGGTTTTGAAAAGTAAATTTTTTGTAATGTTTTAATAATCGCTTATGTTGTACAGATTTATACTTATCTAATAAATAATAAATAATAAATTTAAATTATTTTTTATTCTATCTAGTTATATTGTATAGAAATTACTAATTGGTGGTTTTAAATAAATATTTATATTTAGACCTTCCCTTTATAGCCTCTGATCTATGTCATAGGGCTAGTATAGAATTAATGAAAACATAATTAGATTTTGCACAAAGTCAAAGAGCATCATGGAATCTGCATCAAGACGTTTAAATGTTATACATAAACATTTAGGAAAGGATGTGTTCCATATGGTATTTAATCGTTTACATTGTAAAAATATCAACTTTTAGTTTTGCAAGCACTGCAACTGCAAGTGCAAGTGCAGTTTGACTTGGCAATCTTGCAGAAGTTGGCAATAAATTTTTTTTTTTTAAATAAATAAAAAAACAAAAATAAATGTAATTAAATTTATATATTGTAAAGGATAGTTAGACTGAGATGCTTGATATTGATAATCATGGACATGGTGTTTATAATTATGGCGGCACAGCTTTTAGTATATAGCCATAGGATTAGGGCTAATACTTGTTTATGTTAAATGTCAAAAAATAAATGTAATTATTATTAACAAGTAACCCCTATACACAACTAAAAGCTGTTGGTTGCAACCACACCACAATTATCAAGCATCTCACTATCCTTTATGATAGAATTACGATATATAAATTTAATTACATTTATTTTTTGGGTTTTTTTCTGAAAAAAATTTAATATATGGCTAACTTCTGCAAGATTTCCATGCAGTCAATGTCATAGCATACACTATACAGCATTATAGCCATGGCTATAGGCTAGACATTGGCATAGCCCCCTGGCCTAGATCACAGCCATACTATTAAGGTCTTTCTAGGACTAGGTATCTGACAGTGGAAAACATAGTGATTTAAACTAGTTTGCTTTATTATTGACAATATTAACAAATTCAAACAAATCAAATACAATTATAATTATACTCATACTTATACTACTACTAGTCATAGTCATAGACATAATAATATTATAAAATATCTTAAAGAAACTTTTAATTTTACATATAATAACAATAACATTTCTATTTATATATACCATTCTCACTAAGTAGTAAGTAACTAAATACCTTATAATTTATATTACATTTATATGTATTATTTATTATACAATTTCAACTGCAATGTTTTATTTTATATTTAAACTGATTATTTATATAGAAAATTATATTAATATTGTAATGAACAGATTTCAGAACAATAACATTTTAGTTGTTTTGAGTCTTGATGATGGCTGCTGGAAAATTTATATTTTAGTTATTTTGATGGCTGCCAGAACTATAATATAAGTTCTGTCATCCAACTCATAACTATAAGTCATAAGATAATATTTATAAACATTTTAGTTTTTTTGACACCTGCCAGAACTACAAATATATCATTATATCAAAACATGTGAAATTAAGTCTAAAAAACATTTATTATTATGATCCAAAAGAAATTTATTTATATACATAATATTATTATTAATAGTAATATAACAATTTAATGAATAATTATAATAATAATAATAATCAAAAACAGTTTGCTTTTATTCTAATTTACTCTTTTTAAATTATACTTTTAAATTTCTGGTGCTGGAATTTTAGTATATATTTTAATTATCCCGCGCCGGAAAATTAAGCCCTGCCTTAATTTAATTGCCAAGATTATTCTAATATAAGCATATGTACTGTTAATATTAATAAAACACTGTGAATACATTAAAATTCTATTTTTATTTAATTTAATATGGGATTATACACTTCATCAAAGAAACATTTTAAAATCATCATAAGCATGTCTATAAATGTGAAACTATGTCTATATTTAAAATTAATATATTATATTTATTGTATTGTTATTAAATAATGTGTCTATTGCCATTAGTAGACAATTACAGTCAGGTCTTAAAAAACACCTAAAACAGCTAACAGTAAAGTGTTTAACTTGATAAATTATAACACTTTAAATGTCTATTCCCAACTTTCAAGTCTTACATTTTATAGAACTCTTTATGCTCTTTTTAATGATATATAATTTATAATATTATACATCTAAATAATATAATTAATTTCAATTTTAAAATGATGTACGAAGTTGCTATGTAATCATTTCTGCAACATTATTTTCAAATAACACATTTTTAAATAGTTGGTACCATAAGACAACATCTTTGAAGTACGTAAAACTATATGAAAATGTAACTTACACATATGGGTTAATAGAGTCTGATACCATATAACCCCAATTGTTTTGTTTATAAAAGTGTTTTTAGTATATAAGTTTTAAGTCACCTATTAAAAACTCTAAAACAAATTCAGCTTCTCTTTATATCTTACAATACATAAAAATATATATAGAAAAATAATATCTATTCAGTTTTTTATTAAAAGAAGTATATAGCCAATAGTGGGAAAAACTATTTATATAACAGTCAAAATATCAATAATTTGAAAAACTGTTTTTAAGGTGTTTCTGTAATAAACTATTACTATTTTTTAATCTAAAATGTTGAACAATTTAGTATTAACTGATGTATATACATTTTTCTAAAAGTTTATTTCATATTAATTCTACTAAACTAAAAGAAAATATTTTTCAGAAAATTTATACAAAATGGTAATTTTCATACCTGTTTTGATCACAGTTACCTGTGTTTAAACAATATATAAAAATGCCAAAAATTTGACTTCTCTTTTTTCTATAAAAATGTAATAGCTTTTGTATTCCTTGTTCTCTTTTAAAACTAAAAGGCATATATGAAAATAGAAAACCTCAATCTAATTATCCAGCAAAAAAGTTGAAATTTTGAAATTTGAATTTTTCAACTGTACCTCCTACTATTGGTACATACATATAATGTAATACTTATTCAGTTGTTTTGAATATTATTGGTATGTATGGTATAAGCTGACCATATTAACATACAGTTATTTCTCTTGTATCAAAAATGAACAATATGTACCAATAATATTTAAAGGTGAAGACATATACATGCCATTACCAGCTGCCATTATAAAATGTATTGGTCAGTACTATTAAATCTGATCACATTTAAATGGATATTGAAAATACAATCACATTATAATTTAAAGATTATTAGCAATTATGCTAGTTGAATTATTAAGAATATGCCCTTATAGTTATATGGTTAGTACTATTACTGGCATAAAATAATATACATAATAATCAGTGTTCAGAAAAACATTGTATATTAATCAACTTTCATTTCTTCAAAAAATATTTTAATCTGCTAGGAATAACTACACTAAATCTAATATCTGTTGTTGTATCAATATAAAAACTTTTATTTCTACAGCTTCTCTATACCTAACAAATCATTATATCCCTATTTTTATATAATCTTATTATATAATATGATATTATGTACTGTATGTATGATTATTTTATGTTTTACTTTATATACTTATGCTTTTGCATATACTGGAAATAAAACCCTTTCTATTACATTATATTAAAAACAAGTCATATAATCTTATCTATAATCATTTATTCATTTTTGAATTACATAATCACCCAATTATATACAATCAATTTGCTTTAACTATTATAAAAGCAGGGAACTAATTATAAACATTATGAAAAATACTGTGAACTATACCCACTTTGCACAATTAGATATGGTAATACAGTACTCACAGGTCCATTGTTTGCAAGAAGTGTAATTGAACCAATCCCCCATGGCTTCAGTCCAAGTTAAATTGCACACACAACATTTGTTATATTGTAATTTTTATTTTTGTACTTGCACTTATGCATGTTTGTCATTCGTTTTCTTTGTCACCTTTCTTTTTGTAGCTTGATTATTTGCTGCCTCTTGTAAGCTAGTCAAATACTCCTGAGTTGTTAATATGATCGATTTCCCCTTATTTGATTTGCTGGTGGATTGTTTTGGAGGAGCCTTTGGAAGACTATAAATAATCTCATGTGGAGACACCTTCTGGATAGTGACTGGATTACCAAGAGTTGGTTGAACATGAAGAGATTGAACAGCATTGATTTGATCCAAAGTAGGTTGGTTGTTGTTGGCCTGAACAAGAAGGGGTTGAACATTGTTGACTTGATCTAAAGGAGGTTGATCGTTGTTGGCCTGAACAAGAAGGGTTTGAACATTGTTGACTTGATCTAAAGGAGGTTGATCATTGTTGGCCTGAACAGGAAGGGGTTGAACAGTGTTGACTTGATCTAAAGGAGTTTAAATGTCATTGGCCTTAACAGGAAGGGGTTGAACATCATTGATTTGATTCAAAGAAAGTTGGTTGTTGGCCTGAACAAGAAGGGGTTGAACATTGTTGACTTGATCTAAAGGATGTTGATCTTTCTTGGTCAGAGTAAGATTGACTATTTCTATTTCTAAAGGTTGGTCTGTAATGTTGACTGCCAAATATTCATGCTCTTGAAATACATATCTGTCACACAGTACTATACCCGTTTTTCAAAACCCATGAATAGCTGTATTTAGAGTTGTGGATTTAAGGTATTCTTCTCCAAACAGTGAGGCAATTTGGAAAATTGTAACAAGATGACCTGAATTATTATGTAAATATTTCTCCACTGCTTGCATGTAGTAAGTATGAATTAAGAGGCTTCATTAAACTCACATCTAATGGTTGCATCTTGTGTATGCAGGGGGGTGGTAGAATAAAGATAGTTACTTATGTGATTTTCGATGGCTAGTTCGAGATTCTTTATGTGGGTATTGTGACCATTCATAATCAGTAGGACAGGATTTTCTGCAGTTGGCTTAGCATGCAAAATAAAATGTTTGGATCTTGAGGTGAACATTTAAAGTTACATCCACCCTAATGGGTGGCATGCAAATTGAGTTCCTGGAGGAGATTTATTCTGCAAAAGGATATTCATCCTGACTCTGGGAAATATTATAAATGGTGGTCCGAAATTTCCCACCACTCCCATAGAATAGCTGCTATACATAATACTCCTCTTTCCAATGAAGTTATGGTGTCTGTCTTTATGGTGCACGTTATTACTGTCTTGTTGAATGTGTTTAATTGAATGTAATATCAACAATGATTTTATAAGTAGAATAACTATAAATTCATATAACTTGGGTATGTTTAAATTACTATATAAATATAAGAACTGTTAAAGTCTATGAATAACTATAAATATTTATTTATGATGATTTAAACATTGTACATATAAATTATACATAAGTATATAACAATTAAAATTTTAGAATACTGTGAAATACAGTGCTTTAAATATATATTTGACAAAGCTATTGAACAGATAATTGTGTAGTGCTATATTAGTGTAAACTATCAGAAAATATAAATCTGTAAACATAATACTCTTTAAGCAATATAAACAATGAAATAAGAAAAAGAGATAGAGTGTTTATTTAGAAACTTTTATTATTTATAATAATAAAAGATAACATAAATTAGATTGATGTTATTTAAAAATTATATAATGTTGAAAATAAATATTTATAATAGGATCAAACTTTGAAGTATTTGTTCAGATTGAAGAAATCTGAAATCTACTGGTTACTATTTTGATCTATAATAATGATGCTGTATTTTCTCTTTTAGAGTGCTTCACCATCTCTTCAAGTGGCAACACCAAGCTACCAATATACTCACAATGGTAAACAATTCACTTCTGAAGAGCGAGACTTCTATGAGAAGAACGGCTATATTGTTGTTCGGCAACTCTTGAGCTCGGAATCGCTAAACAAATACAAGTAAACATCTTTCATTTATTGTTAGTTGTGCAGTAGACAAGAGTAGGTTTCATCAGTAAAAGTGATGTAATTTGTAAACATAAAAAAGTTATGCTTTTGAAACAATTTAGAAATTATAAACAGAAAATGTAATTAAGATACAGTTAACTATATGTATCGAATTATTTCTAATATAAATGTTTCCCTCGTAATTTGTATAAAGAGGGAAGTTTTCCCTAACCCTTCTTAAGCAATTAAACTCTATTCAAGTTTACTATGAAATAATTTTGAAATATAAGTGAGTGTCTTTTTATATTCCCGTTAATAAGGCAAGTGTTCCAATTAATTTACGAAGCTTATTGATAGTCTATAGTATATGTAACGTTTTCTTCAATATTTTGTTGCTTTTATATTTTTATAATTGTAGAATAAATACTAATTGCTTTATGATATTCTGTTTAAAAACAGTTTTATAGAAATCAATGATTAGACAACAGAAACTTTGAATCACAGGAATGAAAATGTATCCACCATAGTAATAACTGCGCTTCGGTGTATGATATTTAAATTGTTTGTAAGCTATATACTTTAATGCCTAAACCTCGAGTGTCACTTTTCTATGTATGAAAAGAGCGAGCGACATACCAACTTATCAGAATTTTTAATTCAATTTGATTGTAAAATTAGGAAATCATAATAGTAAATATGATACATGTTTATTTAATTATAGAGTTCTAATTGATTTGTTCCCTCATTTTTAGGAACTTTAGAGTTTGTGTATATCGTACGTATTCATTTATATTGTATAGATTTTTAGTATCAACCATTAATTCTTGGCGTCTTTTTTGTGTCAATCTTATCAGTGGTGAAACTAAATATTGAAACTATATTTTAATGTTTTGTCTTTGTGTTCATTTCTTAGCTTTTATTTTTGGGAAGCTGTCTTATGTTTTGATATCAATTACTTTATAAAACATTACTATATTTTAATTAAATATGCATACATATATATTTTATATTATGAAATATATAAAGTGTCGCTAATGTGATTAATATATTGTTTTAAATTCTTTATTCGTTTGTTATACCCGTTTCCATGGAGTATAAAAGTCGAATTTTGGTGCAAATACTTAATTACGAAAATTTAAACATTTTTCAAATATTACGCCATATAAACATTTCCCGCTTTACAGTGCAATTGTTATATTTTGGTTTAATTGCTTGACTTTATTTACAAAACGCGGTTACTCTTGTATTTTGAGGAACACACAGCCAAATGTTAGCTTTATTGAATATATTTTATCGTTATTTCTATTTTGGCACTCTTTCCCGTCACTGAAAACGTCTTGAATACCTACCAGGAGATGTCGTCTCTTTATAATTACCGTTATCGTGCCACTATGAGGAGCCTTATCAACTAGTTAGATTGTTCTCTGTTTAGAAGTGATGATAAATGATAAGTTACTAAAAATCAAGAATTTGTGCTTTTAGGAAGCGTTTTCAGGACATTTGTCAGGGCGTAGTGTCTGTTCCAGGAATTACTGTCATGAAGGATGTCTCTATTGTCAAGTCTGAATTCGTCCAGGGAGAAAAGGCCGTCAATAAGATTCAGAACTTTCAGTATGATGATGTTCTCTTCGAGTATTGCTGTACGCCTGAAGTAAGTTGGTTTCTTTTTTATAGTTGTGAATACCACGCATCTATCATTTATTGTAATTGATTACTGCCATATATATGTTTATAATGTTGTCTATTACAGTATCGACTCTAGGAATCATGTTTATTTAAAGAAGGTAGAAAACGGACGATAATTTTTCTGTCGTCTGCCAAGAAAATAGGATTCTTTCATTGTACTTATTGTAATCGATTGCCTAATTGTGTTACCAGGAGTATTATTTTGTCCACGTCGTACACGATTAATGGAAAAATTCAAATGTTCTCCAGTTAACTTTTTAATTGATTACCGAAACTCTTAATGATCACAGGAACATACACACTTTATCTTGTCTCTTTTCATTGTAACCGTTTACGTGTTTAAGGATCTCATCTCTAAAAGCTTATTTAAAAAAAAGCTGCCGTTTTTTGTTAAACTTTTTCACTTATTTATTCAATTATTGCCTATAAGCTGCATAAGCTAAGCTATTGTTAAACCTAGATTAATAATTGCATGACGTGTTCTCTTACTTAACCTTTAGATCTTGGACTGTGTGGAGTCTATTGTGGGCCCGAATATCATGGCAATGCACACAATGCTTATCAACAAACCACCGGATTCAGGTAAGTCAAAGTTTCATTACCAGCTGATAGTTGTATTGTCTTGTAAGTCTTTCTCCGCACGTGTTGTTCTGAAGAAGTACTGACGAGCATTTGACAACTCTATAATTGGAACAGTCTCCAATATTAAACTAATGAAATCCTTATTATTAATTTGCTTGTTATCTCTTTATTTATATTTAGATAATTAGTCATGATTAGAGAACATGTCTTTCAATTAATAAATCCCAATCAGCAAAATCTCTTTTTAGTGAACCCCCAATACTTCCGCCGCTCATCTATTGTCACAGTACGACACCTCTACTTCACCCCCCCCCCCCTCCCCTCCAGGTTCTCTCACCTCGCGACACCCAATGCACCAGGACCTCCACTACTTTCCCTTTCGACCTGCCGACGGTATTGTCTGCGCTTGGACTGCCATGGAGCCTGTGCACCGGTACAACGGATGTCTCCAGGTGGTCCCAGGAAGCCACCATCAAGGGCCGGGCCGGCTCCTCGAACACGGCTATCCTCAGTGGGCTGGCGGAGTCAACAAGATGTACCACGGTATTGTGAACTATGACCTGGAGTCGTGTGAGCGCTTGCATCTGGAAATGAACACTGGGGACACTGTCTTATTTCATCCTCTTCTCATTCACGGCTCCGGGGCCAACACAACTCAGGGATTTAGAAAGGTGGGGCTCTCGAAATCGATCACAAAAATAAGTACGAATTAATGACAAGCTTTGTGGGATGTTAGGGTGTTTGGGATCCGTGCTGTGGCATGAGACCTAATGGGAACTAGTATTGATTGTCTAAGAAGAGCATGGGTTGAAGCCACGGATACATTGCTAGCTTTAGTGTCGAGCATATAAAGTAGTACATTGTAATTTAGAAATATTATGCCTTATTAAGTTATTAATTGCACTAGTTTTCTATGAAGATAGTATGATAGAAACTCTGAGACATTGAAATATATTTAAAACATATTTCAGTATATGACTACCAAGTGTGATTAGTACTAAATGTACAATAAAGAGTATTTATTATTCGATACATATGTATATATTCATATTAATAATGGTGACTTCAAATAACGTATATTTATAATTATAAAGATCAGTTAAAATGAAAGAAAAAAATACTATTCAATAATTACAAATAGTTAAAATTAAGTAAAAAAATTGTTACTGTTTGTCAAATAACTTACATATTTTTGAAAAGTTTAAAAGCGTTCACTGATAAGAGTTCGAATAGAATTAATCTAAAATTTTAGTTTAGAGCTTTGCAGTGAGTTTTCAGCAGTTCCCATCTTTTGATCCCACAATGTTTCAACATTTCCAATGCTCAGGCGATCTCCTGTCACTACGCCTCCTCGGATTGCACCTACATCGACGTGAAGGGAACCAGTCAAGAGGGCCTGGCCAAGGAGGTTCTCGATATTGCTCAGAAAAAGCTTGGCAGTGGTGTTGAGGTCGAGTATGAGGTGGGAGTTTGTCTTCGTCTTAAATGCCTGCCTACACTAGTCAAATTTGTAGTTTCCTTTTATTAGGAAGGGTAATTTTAGAAAAGCCTTCTTTTTGAAATTCAGAATTCCTGTAATAGTAGTTTATGTAATTTAATTGTTGAGTAAACAATACGCTGTTGAGATCTAACTATTTGTAGAAAATGTGGCACGAAAAATTGATCGAAATAGTAAAATTGAATACTTAATGCATTTATGAATAGACGTAATTCTTATTTACTGCTCTTATATATATCTACTTTATAATATAGTGATTAAACTAGATTAGATCAAAGTTAGACTGGTGATCGATACTTTTTGAATAATGATTTCTGGGAAGAATATTCAAATACTATACTTGATATTTAAAAAATAGCAAGAAATTTAATTAAAAGTAGCACAGACTGGTAGAAAATACCTACGGAACACACACTCCAGATCTAATCAAATAATAAATTCATTTAGATTGAAAGACAATTGACGAGCAGCAGGTATAGTTAGAAATTCTCAGAGAGAGAATTAACACTTAGTTTTAAATATCTCCATTTTTAACATACAGGCAACTGTCTCTCTACAACTGTTGATCATTTACCGGAATAAGCAGTGAAAAATTAAATGTAAAAACGACTTTAGAATAGCGATCATATTGAAAGAAATTGTGTAAATAATCATTTCGTTGGACAGAAGTAAATAGCTGGCGCCAGTGGAGAAAATATCTAGTTACGTGATAATCAATAATTGATCAGTGACCAATTCTTTAAAAGAATATAAGTGAAATGATTTGATCAAGAAATATGTATGTACGTATATTTGTCACGTTGGTTGGGCTGAGTTAGATTTCTACCTTGAAACTATACATCTAATAGTTTTATAGTTTCAAGATCTTTATCATTATTTATTTGTCAATAGAAAGGAAACCATTCTGAAACATAAGAATTTCACAAATTGATGTAATGTTTGGATTTAGATTTAGCAGGCCAGTAACGACTTCATTATGATGTCTATTTAATTGTGTTATACTGAAGTTTGTTTTCACCTAGTGCGAAATTTTTGTAAGGAATTTTTTTTATAGATTGTTTCTCCCTTTGAGGGAATAGCTTGTTTTGTGCAGAACTATATATCTTTTAATGATGTGTTATTTTTTCTCACGCAGAACATTTGGAAACTTCGTGGTCGACTTGCAAGAGGTCAAGAGATCAACCTCTAACAGACGTTGAAATTATTTCTACAAGTGTAAACCTGAAAGAGGTACACAGCACTGCTCCATCTTTAATTATTTATTCCTAAGTTCTTTCTGTAATTTGTTTTAAATTCTCATCTTCATGTAATAATATTTATTATTGTGATAACTTTATACTATATTCATGTATTTTAAACCTTTGTGTGCTTGTGTGTTACATTATTTTTTATAAATAACAATATTAGAAAACATTTATGAATGCCATAAATTAAACAAACATGTTTTCAAAGCCTTTTTGGCTTAATTGGGGAACATATTGATTCCAAATTGATGTTCTACACCGTGTTTGCACAATGTTCTTTGATTAAAAACAATTTTTCTTCCTTGATAATTTTGCTACGTTTCGACATATTGACTTTATACTATTTGATTGATTTATTTTTTAAATATACAACATGTCAAAATTAATATTCCACCGTACGACTTATTGCCTTTTCCGCAAAACAAATATTGTACCGTTTAATAAAAAAGAATATTGTTATTTAAATAAAACAATTTTAGTAAAATAATCACATTTTATTTAAATATAGTTCTTTTTTAAAGTATTTTTCATTAATAACATTACTCAATAAATAGAGATGTAGTCAAATGTATTGGTCAGTAAAATCTGCTGCTTTCATTTGATTGATTCAGATGTTCCAACAGCACAAAATTCTCAAAATAAAATAAATATTCTGATTAATATAATGTTATTTTAAATTATTGATATGGACATTTTTGGTTATTTATAAATCTCGTACTATTTCTATAATTTTGTACTGAATAATTGTTATATATTTTTATATTCAATAATAAAAAAAGGCTTTTTAATCACTTTATACTAAAATAATTTTATTATAAACAAATACTATAATTA
>JAYRBW010019141.1:0-12787 GCA_036023295.1 Invenusta paracnida
AGTTAAGATTGTACTAATTGAATGTGTTTAAATAAGTTTATTACACTCATTGTTACTGTAAAATTTTGCGAGTAATATATTTCAAAACTGTTTATAATAATAGGACAACTGTATATTGTTAAAACGTTATATATATACATATTGAGATGATATTTTAAAGAACTACTAATTGATTTATTTAATTTTAATGCGTTAGATGATATTAATCTTAATATTATTTAAGTTATTTTAATTAGTTAGCATCGGTAATAAATTAAATACTTACCCGAAAAAAATAATGAACTAATATTTTAGGTTGAAGGTAAAATCGTTTTCTTTATAGAATATTTATATTGGCTTGAATTCTCAATAAAGAAGTTTAAAATATTAATATATATAATTGATTTTTTATGTGAATTTTCACATAAAAAACTGATGATATACAATATGCTACATGTTGATTTGGATTTTAAAGTAACTTTTTTACTACACAGTTTCAATATTATAATCTATAAATATATATATATTATTTTATTGCATTTAAACATATTTTGTTGCATTTTCTAATAAAAATAAACATATTTTGCACCGAAATTAGATTTGAATATTAAATATTCTATAATAACTATTACGCGAGAGAAATATTTTAGGAAATAAAGATATTTATTTATTTATCTGTTTGTTTGTTTTTCATTGTATACTTTTTTCGATTTATTATTAGGTTTAAAAGTTATTATGGTTTAGTTTTTTAATAGTTTTTTAAGCTGATAGTAGGTTTTCAGAACAATTATGTAATGTGACACACATCAATACGATTAATAATGATGGCGCCATAACTTTTAAACTTAAATTTACTTTTTAGTTACTCACACTATTGTAGACGAGAACACACTCTTTTCATGAGCCCAAATACCAATCGCGGTTTAAAGTACCTCAGGGGTTACTCACACATTTTAATTCTACACGTTTATAATTATATCTACAACAGTGACGGAATACTTCTATTTTAAGCAGCGTACAATACAATATAGTTTCGTTAAAATTACAATACCCCATTCTAGAAGGAATTCTTGAAAATGCCACAATCAATGTGTGACAGTGCTGCAGAGGAGAAGGTATGAAAGGAGATCTTGGCTGTCCATCAGGCTGTGTTACTTCCCTTCAATCCCTCCCCATTCTGGCGCGCTTACGTATATCCCCTTTTCTAAAAATAAACAGGTGAAACACGCCCAAAAGTTATGACTCATGAGTCAACTTCTAGGGCAGCTCCTATTGGCTAAGAGGCAACGCAGCGAATCCGCAAAAGCGACGCGCGATTTATAATTTCTTAAAACCGTCGTACTCATGCCTCATTTCACCGAGATTATTCCAGTGCGATGAACGAAAACTGAAGCGACGCTATACACCTTTATGTGCTAAATCTTAATTGACAACTAAGAAGAAATATAATTTGTATTTTTCTTATTAATTTCCAGGATTTATCAAAAATAATATTCGTGTATCTACTACGCCAAAAAATATAACAAACTACAACATGTCTGGACGGGGGAATTGTGACAATCTTTGGAAACTTTGGTATGCAATCTTCGTTTTCGGTGGCTATGCATTCCTCACCTACAACGCCATCAGCCAGTATCAGGAGTTCAAACGCCAGGCTTACGATCCTCGCTACGGTGGAACCTGGATTGAAACTCCGATGGACTTCTATGTTGCGATGAAGGTTGTCGCCTTGGGGCTGCTCCCGATTTTTCTTTATTCGGCCCTGCTG
The DNA here is from genome assembly GCA_036023295.1 of Invenusta paracnida. Taxonomy (NCBI): domain Eukaryota; kingdom Metazoa; phylum Platyhelminthes; order Proseriata; family Coelogynoporidae; genus Invenusta; species Invenusta paracnida. The sequence goes on from JAYRBW010019141.1 coordinate 1,748, forward strand.
AAAGTGGGGAACTTTGCAAACGACGGCGTGATGATTGGAAAGGACACGGAGAACCTAAAGATGGTCCTTCTGGAAGATAGCCGTGTTCCAAGAAGTCGAAGTAGGGCTGTGTGGTTACGCATCTGTCGCCACTTTCTGCCTTACACCTGCTATCTGCACGCGCTGTCGGCGTTTGCGTTCCTGTTGCCACTGCCAACACTTCACGCTGAACAGATTCGGAATGAGGCTATGCCGATTTGTAAGTTCAAATCGTAACTATTGTTTTGATGTTGTAAAGTTAGAATATATTTCTGGTAGGTACATATCATGAAGGGCAAAGATAATCGACATAATTTCATTTAAAAAACCTTTGTTTCAGTTTAAATGGCAAAATTTTGCTTAGAATTAAATAATTGTTATTTGAATTATTTGTAATTTACGCACGACTTATTACATTAGAACAAGGGAAGGTTTTTTAATTATGAAATTGTTAATTTTAACTAATTGTTAAGCCAATATAATAATATTTAAATTTATAATTAATCCAATTAAATTAAAATTTTATAATGAATTGATACTATGTGAGATATTAATATATACATTATAGTTAGACCATATATTATTCTTTGTAAATAAATATTGCTGCTTGTGACTTTATAAATAATGCGTTTCATTATGTAGGTTAGCTAAAAACGTTTGCTTTATTATACAGAATTAGGTGCGTTTAAAGAAAATTACTTTTACTTGGTGTTCATATACTTTTATTAAATGTATTGTTTAATAAATATTTGCATTTGATAGGTATAATTTGGCTGTTCTTATGTATTTATCATGGATATAAGTAAACATATTCTGTTAAAATTAAAAGTCATTTAATCAATATACATAATTTCAAGTCTGCCATTCCTATTAATCATACGTGACATATGTATGATTACGTAAGAGAGTAATGACGGACACATCCACAGGGGAATAATTCATATGTAGACGAATATATACCTATGACTCAATTAATCGTCTTCTTTGATTATATCTCTTGACCCCCAATTCCAAACCACATACTAAATATGAACTATAACAAACTTATAGGGCAAGTCGAGCTCAGTGCGAATGGTGTTTAGTTTTCAATCTTTCTCGCTTCGCCCTTCTCACATCCGATGATGCCTCACACCTTATCAGTGTTTACAGTTGAGCCTGCTATCAAAGAAGCCCACCAAGGGTGCCTCGGGTTTTCCTTCTGTTAATCGCTTCCTTTGCCCCCTTCTCAATATTTTTCGAAAAACGAAAACAACCTAAACGGGATGATGAATTATATAAGGAAGAGGGTTGTTGAATTTTTGGCGCGGTTATCGACCCAATAAAAACTCCCTCAAGATTCCCTCGGCAGTATTTTCCACTTCCATTATGCGACGCAACTCATTGACTATCTCTTACGTGTATGATAGTCTTTTCCCTCCATCTTGCACCTCCATTCTCCTATAACTATATCTAGGCGTAGTCATGGTAAACTTAAACAGTTAGCAACGATGCGATGCCTTATTGTCTCTCCTTCTTATATGCAGAATTGTTCTGTCTTCTCAGGCTTTGAATTGAATCCATATAGACAGTAGCGGAAGCGAAGCTGCCATACCTAAATAATACGTGTGCTACTTCTGTCTCACCACTGAGTGTAGCCATTTCCAACGACTCGGCATATTATTCTAGGACATACATATCTAGTCTCACTGCTTCGACGAGATGTGCAGAGTTGATTGTGAATCATCTTTGTTTGTTACACCTGGCTTTTTCACATTTTGCAATTCCTTCTCTTATTTAGTCTCGGATAACCGGAGCGTGCAAACGCTTCCTTGGGAGAAGCTGGTCGGGTGTTGTGTAACAAGAATATTGTCTCAAAATGGGAGGAGAGCCTATTATAGATCTATTATATTTTGTATATATAAGAAAACTAGAAACGAAACATAATATAAAGAAGAGAGAATTTATAGCGTAAAAGCAACAAACGGAGAAATATTATATAGATTCTTTCATAACCTTTGTTTTCACATTTTCGTCTTGACTGAATGCCCGTGCAGTATTTTTTCGTCCTGTTTTGTGTGTTTTCACCCGAAGCGGAAGATTGTAATGATATATTGACTAACTTCCTCCATTTTAGAATTTCAGTCGTGTTTATATTTCGGGAAAGGGTATCTTTAAGTTTATGAGGAGTTTACATTAGCATCGGAGCTTCCATGCTCTACGTAAGGTCACTGAACTTTTTAAATGTTTCTAAATTGTTTTTATTGTTATACTTTAATGTTTTAAGTTAATGTAACGTTTTTTAGTATGGCAAGGTAACTTATAGGTATAGTCTAAAAAAACCTTAACTACCCAGTCATGTAATATAATATTTTATAACTTGTTCTGTATATATATATATTTGTATATATAGCACTCTATATTAATAGTTTATGGAAAGCCTATTTTTCTGTAACATTGCAAAACAGTATATTATTTTAAGAAAGACTGAAAGATAAAAGCGAATTATTATTGGAATTGAGATCGTTATCGAAAATATACCTAATTAATAAATGAAAACATAAATATCGGGACAGAATAAATATATTTATTTGTCCTGATAAACCATTTATATATTTTTAGTTCTTCCTATATAGAGAAGAGGAGGGTCACGATGATAAGATTGATCAGATGCGGGATAAAAGAGCGATAGATACCTAGGAACAAAACGAGGCTAACATTGTTTAGATCATTGTGTAGATCATTAGGAGGCGACAGACGTTCTGGAAGACGAAAGACAATATCCGAATAGTAATAATTTATATCACGGCATTGTTATATCCCAATTTGTAGAGTAACATATTTGTATATCGTCTCTTTCTCATCGACTCATGCATTTGGTCAATCATGCAGAATATTTTTAGTTCAGTTCATATTTTTTCTTTGCATCGGGAATATTTCGTAATTATACGAAATGATTGAAGTTAACATATATATGATATATATTAGGTATATAAAAATGGAGTCTATAAAATCATATTGACAGAATAATACTTTAATGTAATTTATTAATTTTCCGGATAATCTTGACAAATTTCATATTGAAAAATATTGAAAAGTCGATAAATGGAAGCTTTAGCCAAATATGTTGGCGGTACTTTCAATATATTTATATAAATAGTAATTTTTCAGTGTTTTATGTCAAAATTAAATATATTCAATTTCACAATAAATCTTCTTTATATATGTGCAATAAAATATTTATATTATAAATTAAGCAATTTACATATATAATACATAAACTATAAATTCCTATCTTTTTCTCTTTTCCCCAATTCAGATCGCGTCTGGCACTCCGATCTCGACTTCCTCTTCCGCCCCGACACCACCCACCGTGCTGAAGCCCCCGATGGCAAGGAGATTTACCAGGAATCCCTCGGTATTTCTCCAGAGATGTGCAACTTGATGGTCGCTCTCACGATCCTCACAATCCGACTCCCCAATTCCTTCTGGTTCGCTAGTCGACCCTTCGCTCTTCTTTTCTCCTTCAAATTGCTCTTCGCTTCGGCGCACATCATCTTCAACTACTGCGCTCTCACCGTTCTCTACAAACTCAGCTGGAATCCAGCTGTTATGACCAACGAACTTGCCAAAGCCGGCGGGCCCATCTTCGTCCATGGATACAACAGCTGTCCGTCGGGATTCCAGATGACGATACCAGCGTGGGTATGCATTCTACTCGAGTCCCTTAGTTTCCTGCTGATTATCGCAAGCCAGGTCATCATTTACGAGTATGGACATCATCAGTTTTTGGGTAACCTGAAAAAGTATCGTCATTATTTCTCCAGTATAACCGGTGTCGAGGGGCCAGATGATTTGGGCTTTGAGAGCAATCGGAAGACTTCGCTCTGTTATCGATTTTGGACGAATATCACCTCACTGGTGCTTCTCATTACACTGCTGTGTCTTAAGATACCAATAATCTGCCAGTTCATGAACGCTTTTTGGTGCACGCATGAAAAACTTTTTCTGGTTGCTACCGTCTTTTCGGGACTCTATCTCCTCGCCTGGATGCTTCTCTGGTTCACGCTGACGGTTAAAACTTCTTGGCGATTTCACGTCACTGTTCCCGTAGTTTCTGGTCACCATGGTAATCAGGCAAATCAACAAAACATTGTTGGTCCACCTGAGAAGCTGCATGGCGGGGATCCAGTGTACGGCTGCTTTCACGAGGTTGGGGTACCGCTCAGTCACTCTTCAAACTCCTCGGACAACGCACGAAGAGCCGGCAGCGTGGAATGCTGCTCAGAAAGTAGCAAGACTAGCAGTGGTGGTGGCCCTCGATCCCAGCAGGAGAACTTGATGGGTAGCAATTATGTTTTCCTTCAAACTACACGGAGCTCATCACAACATTCCCTACGCTCCATTCCAACTATCTCAGAACATGTGGATGGCACTGCAAGCGACATCTCGTATGACACAACGCAAAACCGACCATTAGCAGCCGGTGGAGCTACTGCATCATCTCAGAACAACGGAGGGGGCGGTGGGACACTTTTGAAGTACCCACCTAGTCGGCAAGGGAGCCTCCGAGGAGGACCCGGACCGGATGATCCCTACGCTACACTTTCTTCGGTGATCTCGGGGAATCCGCAGCGCTTCCTGATGGCGGGTGGGGCTGGCGGAAGCGTCATGGGAAGTCGAGAAGATTTCAACTCCTTGATGCGCAATGCCCGAAACCGACGGGGAAGCCGGGTGACTTTCAAGGAGCAGCACGACACGATTCCTGGGAGTCCAACCCTTTCGCATCAAAGTAATGTCCCCAGCACTGATAGTGGGATCGGAAACTGTTTCCACATCGTAAATGGGCAGCCCATATATCAACCGCAGCAACAGTTTCTTGTACGGACCCTTGACGGCCGAACAACCACTGCCAACTATGAGGACTACCAAATGTTCGGCAACCTGTTCAACCCCGCAGCGAATTACGTCGCCACCGACTCCTTCGGTACACCCCCCGGAGGTATTGGAGTCCCTACTTCCCTTGCCAATTACGTTCTCGTGAATTCTTCCGGAGAGGCATTGCAAGCGGACCAACTTTCCCGAGGGCAGGGTGACTATCTCAAGGTTCCGGATATTCTGATGACTGACCAGGGAATGTCTGCGTCGCCTAATTACACCTTGGACCAGTACGGAGGTAGCCCAGGAAGCCTGTCAAACATTCCGCTACCTCCGGGAATCACTGACGAATCTGAGATGGCCATGCTTCCTCATCCCTCTGACATCTCTATCAACTGTGGCCTCTCACAGTCCCAAGATGACCTGGATCAGAGGATGTGCAGTCAAGTGTAATTTTAACACTAATTCCTCCAGTTAAACTATTACCTTGTTTAGCTTTTTTGTTATCGAATATATCATTATGCTTTTTAAATTATTGTCTCGCGCCTTTAAATTATTGTAATATTTGAATTATAAAAAACACCTGATAAATCAGCACTTCACACAAACAAACATATAGAATGGACCAAATAGAATGTACAAAAATAAATGTTAGTTTATGAAGCAATTCTCTTTTTTTGTAAATAGATATGTAAAGCAATGTTACTTTGATATTTGTTTTATTGCATTATGCTTAATCCCGTCCCTCGAACCTTTAACCTCTTGTACATACCATGTTTCATATAAATATACCTGCAACTTATCTTTTGTAAATATATTTGTACAGTAATTCGATTTATTATTGTAGCGTTGTATGCTATATGTATTTGTAATAAGTTAACATTTATATGAAATTACGACATTACATTGTGGAATCAATGTTCTTTTTTCCCGAACGCATTTATACAACTATATTGTCTTCATTTAAGTGTTATGTGTGTATGTATATATTTTCATTACGATTTTTGTTTTACTATAACATATTAATAAAACTGCACTGCGCATTCAACACAAATAAAATATGCCTTCGTGATTTTCGTTATTATTTTGGCACGTATTAAATTTGACTTTAATTGTTTGCTGTAGTACAATGTAAGGTAATAGGCTAAACTTTGAGGTTATATGCTTTTGTACTTTGAGTTTAGTTTTTAATCAGGAATGTTATTAGTTTTGTTAGTAACAAAATCACGTAATCTTTTTTAAATAAATAAACAAGGGAATATGTTTATTTGAAATTAATATATATGTAAACAATTCAATAAATATTACAAAATGTTTGGAAAAAAAATAATTTTTTAAATGAATATTTTACTGTATATTGAAAAATAATTGATATGTGCGGATATCTTAAATATATATATGTATTTAAGTTTAAAAAATACATTGTTAAACACCTTGCCGAAACCTGAAATCCTTATCAATCGAGCGAAATTATTTAAGAACATATAGGTAAAACTTTATAGTTACCTAGATTTATAGTCTATTCGATTTTAACGCAACAGATATATCTTATTGTAACTCTATAAGTAAAAAGTTGATTATACAATAATATTTTGAACAAATCATTTCCTAAAAATGTATTTCGTGTAGAGATTTTTTTTTAAGTTGCCGACAGTTGCAAATCTTATAAAGTTGTTAAAGAATGAACCAGAGTATGTTTGTCCTGAAATTTAATCCTCCAGCTGTGGAAGAGGAGCAGATTGTGTTATAGGTCGACGTTGTATTCTGCTGTGTACTATTTATAAATTGAATAACCGAAATAATAATTCGGTTTCAAGTTCACCAGCCTTTAAATGTCTCCATTGTTTGTATAATGACAACAGCAGCCTTCATCCAGGCAGACGCTGTTGTGTAGTGTATAAGCTCGATTACATCATCCTCTTGCCAATGAAGCTTGCAGTGGGTCTTTATAAAGCCAAAATTACAGCTAGCATAACGCGCGTGACTCATTAACCTAGATTTATGACGAATCAATTCACGTGTATATAGCGTCGAAATTAAATTCGTAAATATAACTTGGAATCTGCCATGCCTATTCAATTAGACGTATTGGCTTAGTTAGAGGAGTCCATATTAACTATACATTAGGTGGACTCCCCATATGTCTATGCAGGGAAGAGCGGCAATATTTGTACTCGTAGTTACAGTACCTCTCTGAGAGGTACCTCTATTATACGTGACTAGTTCTATGTCTATATTTCGCTCCTAAATACTTCGCGTGTGGCCCAAATAGGAACAACCAGTTGAAGCGCGTTGTCTTCTCTATTATCATAATATTGTTCTGAGGTAAATTCTTCCCCCAAGTTCGTATAGCTACTTATGAAGCGAAGCCAGGGAGGGAAAACTGGTCGATTGACTATTTCCAAAAACAAAAGAATGCAATTGGGAACTAACAACGATTGCGAAGGGGAATTGACAACAATCATTCTTAGCATTATACAATTTGAGACAGACACCATAGCTATTGCCTGCGTTTTTGTAGAATCCTTTTTCTTAGCCCTATACCCGTCAGTCAGGGGTCAGAAATAAAGACATGTGTAGCTTGTTGACAAATTAGTAACGTGTCTTGGAAGCTTCTACGCACCTAGATTAATAAAACGCTCGCTTCTTCTTTTCTTGTAGATATTCGTCCTATTCAATTGATTATTTTTTGTATTTAAGATGGTAGCTGGGGAACAAATTCTGCACATACATAATGTAGGATAGTTGCGCCACAAATTTTCCATTCTGTCATTGTACAATATAAGTTAGGTAACCTGAGTCACGCTGTCATTTTAATGATTCACCGGGCAGCATATTACACAAAATATAGTGTATGTAGTATATACAGTACAGTGTATGCATATGTATTTACTGTAATTAAAAATGTGTATTAACAATATTTCTCAAATAAAAATGTATGTATATTTTTAAAATTATTTATGTACGTTTATAAAGTCCAGTTTGCAAGGTGCTTAAGATAGACATTTTGAAAATGCCGCATAAATACCCGTGCCTTTAAATATAATGGGTCGTATATGTATAATATTATGTGTAAATAACATGAAAATATATTATAGTTATTTGATTCTATATATATCTAATTCAACTATACATATGTTATATTTTATATAACGTACGAACAAATGAGCAAGAGCTGTAATGAATATGCGACTTACTATATACTAAAGTGTATATATATATATATACTATTACAATTCATAAAATGTTGCTACCTTTAAAAGAGAACATCTGGAAAATAAGATATGTTTCAAAATAAGAGGGTATATAGAGTTAAACTTATATACAATGCATTTACGCCCAAAGTTTTTATTAAGTACGGTACACAATAACTGTTAATCAAAAAGTGTAGATATTTAGAATATTATATATACATATTTGTAAATGTTAATTTTATTGTATTCTACACCGGAAAATCCAGAAATTTATGAAGGACCTCAAAAATGTAATAATTCTTTTATTGTTAAAATTTTTTATTTAGATATGTGTTGGATATATGCAAATAATAATTAATTAAAATAATATAAATTTCATAAAAAATCTATGCAAGATATTTTGTATTTCAAAAATTTGAGACATTTATTTTCTAAAATGAACAAAACCAAAAACAGCTATAATTGCGAGTGTAAGCATTACACTATATTGTCATTAAATTTGAAATGAATTGAAAAAGGTGTATCTGTTAATGAAGCTTATTTAGTTAAGGGATTTAATAAGTAACACACCTCTGGGATGTCAGTTACCAAACATATATCAAGAATTTTGTCCTATAATTAAGAATAATGTCTTTCGGGGATCAACTTGATCTTGAAAGAAGCTCGGGTTTTTCTTTTCATTGTACTACATTTTATATATATGATCTTTTCTTTGTAATAATCAAATGCATTTTACATGTACTCCGAATAAAATGAACTATTATTATAATATTATTTATTAATAAATATGAGCACAAGAGCAAGCAAGCAATATTCTGTCATACAGCTGACCTTGAAAGGTTTTTTACCTGCTTTAACGGGGAATGGGTTCTTTCGAATATGAATTCTTGACTGCTAAATGTGGTTAGGCTGAAGCCAATTGGAAAATAGATTATTAATAGAAAATAAGTAGTCTATTTATACCTCGTATTTTAAATGTTCTTAATCAAAAGTCCCTATATGCAAAGAGGACCCTTTGAATGCAAAGAATAATTCAAGTCCCTCCTGGTTATATATAAAATATTTTAAATGGAGAAAAATCTCAATTAGATACAGCTCGTGAACTTGAGTTCCTAAAAAAACAATTTGAGTTATAGATGAATGTACATCAATGAGCTTTGAATTGTCTATAATATAATATTTAAAGAAAATGCAAACACTATATTTGTTATCAATTTAATTAGAATAAAATAAATTGGTTGCCTTATTGGGCTCCATAATGTAATTAATGGTACTTTTCTTTCAAAAGGCAGCTCTGACAAAATATAAGGGGGGTCATGGGTCCTTGACGTTTTCTCCTGGATTCACCAATTATTTATGGAATTTATAAATAATTCGAGCAATAGATTATTTGAATTTTGTTTTAAAGATAGATATATGCCAAAGTCGAGAAAATTACCTTTTAATAAAATGTATATTATACATCCAAACCGTCATTTTGCAAATAAAAGTTATCTTTAAAAATCATATAGTTTGTTGACGACATGTACTTTTGAAATATTATTCGTATTAAGATTAAATGTGTTGTAAAAAATGCAAAATTATAAGCACACTTTCATAATTTGTGTAATTAATGTTTTGGTTAAACCGTGATTCAATAACATTTCATATTATAACCGAAAAAAATTAGATGATAAAAAAGACATACCAAATATATATTTATGTATAATTAAATGTTAGAAATATTAACAAAATTTAATTTAAAAAGGATACAATTATATTTTTATATGTATGATCCAATGGAATTTGTATAATATAATTCGTGTGCAATATTATTAAAACGTTTAACTACCTGACAAAATATCTATGAGAAATGCACAGTTTAGTATATAACGAGATATATATACAAGAAAATTAATGGAATATACAATCAATTATTTGTGAAAATTTATTATTGTGTAAAATTGTATTTTGTGTTTCTGTTTAGAAAATCAATCTCTCAATTTTCTTTTATTGAATATTGTTAATATTTTAACTATTATCTAATATATATAGCGATATCTTATTACATAAAACGTTGGCTTTTTGAAGATATTCGAAAGGAGAATGACCAATATATTGCAAACATTTTGATAATAAATATCCACATGACAATGTTTCTTTCCCATCGACAAATTACATGACATTCCGGATATCGATGTAATATAAATTATGTTTTGGCAGATATACAGATGACAGCGAGTTCATCCTGCAAGCATGGTGTATCATAGACGGATGTTTCAAATAAAAATTATAGACCGGGGCAAATAAGTTGGATTTACGATTCCTGATGAGGCTTATTACTTCCAGGGTCATGGGGAGGTTAAGGGTTATGTGAGCTATATGTGAATATATATGTTGCCTGGTTTTAGCATAACAATGATGTATAAGAGTGAGGCAAAGAGGAATAGATCCAATACAATATACAGAAATTTAAACTCCACCCCTTTCTGTTAATAGCTTCAATTATAATCAACTGTGATAAACCGGACTGTAAATTCTCTTGGACCTTTGTCCTTTGCCGATTAAAATGAAAAGAAACTCATGTCTAGAAAAGCAAAAAGCAACGATGGATGACTAATGGAAAATATTGCTATTTAATTGTTACTTAGTTATTTTGTTAGCTTCTAAAATGTGTTTTGGAATGTTGAAAATAGGAAAATTAATATATCGTTTAACAGTATTTTGTAGCAACGTTTACGTTAATAAGTTTGATAGTCCTAAATATACTTTTTAGAATCTATATTTTTGCTATAAACTAACAAGAAATGTACGAAGAAATACCATCAAAGGAGTGTAATCATACGAGTATTGCATTGTTGTCTTGTTTATGCTGGTTGTTTCACATATCAGGCGCGGATCCAGGATTTCAGTAGGGGGGTTCAAAAGCAATGTTTTTGTCAAAAAGGGCAATATTTTAACAAAAAGGGCAATATTTTAGAAATGTTACTGGTAT
>JAYRBW010019152.1:0-12786 GCA_036023295.1 Invenusta paracnida
CTCAAGCTCAAGCTCAGTCTCACATTTTTTATTGTTACGAATCTGAGCAATTGCTTAACTTTTTCTTGCTCAAGCTCCAGCTCAGTTTTTATTGATTAGCCTGTTTACATTTTTTATATCAGCTGTTTATACTTTGATTGTTTAATTTTAACTATTTCCTAATAGTTAATTACCATATGAAAAATGGGGAAAAAATCAACTGTAACTTAGTTTGCACAATCTACAAATATGGTAAAGATTAGCTATTTTTCCCCTACAGATCTATACTAAAACTGAAACTTGGGACATATATCATGTCATTATTTCAAACGAAATAAACAAATTTTCCTTTATCCGATATTGATGATATAAAATTATGAAATAAAGTATACATAATTAAATCCCCCCAGCATCCGTTTTGCATATTAATAAAATAACAATTCTTTTTTATACTCCGGCAGGTAATGATTGGATTGGCCAGTTTCCAAGCGCTACATAACCTCAATGAAGCAGCCCAATCAGAGGTGCTGGAAACGGTGCAACAATCGATCGAACTCATCCAATTCCTCATTCCACGTCTCCATCGTCATCACATCACCATCCAACACATGATGTACACAGTCCATCGAATGGAGGAGAAACTCAATATCTTCCAGAAGGTTGTCAACTTTGTTATAGCACGCAGTATTCAACCAGCGGCGACAGTCTCCAGTTGATCACGTGACTCAGTCGATCAATCACTCTCCTGCCTGCGATTCCGTATTGCATTTAATGTGTAAAAACGGTAAAAGAAATGGAACCAGGTACCCTAAGAGAGTCATATAATATTTGTCATTAAAAAGAAGTCATATTTGCAGTTTAAAACTAATTTAAGGTCAATTGATAACTGTAGACACTGTATGCCTTTTACCTAGAAAAACAAATCAAAGTTGGTAGATTAGGCACCAGATATATCAGTAGTGTTGCAGCTGAAGATGCAGAAAAATCAAAACATTGTTCTACAACTGAAATAAAACATTTGCATTATAAAAAAGGTATAGTATTATTAAAAACGATGTCTTCCTTTTAGCAGTTATCGCACTTCGTGTTTCCATTTCCTTTTATCGATGATGTTTATTAGAGTATATTACCCATACTACTACAAGTAATCTATTGAATTTGTAAGTTATTTATTTGTATCTTACCATATTATTTATTAACATTTCATCTTCCGTTCCACGCATATTGTAGTTACTAAACGACATGTATATTACTATTAATAATACAATACTACTTATATATAAATATAAATTTACTGTATGTTTTGTAATATAAGATGTATCTTCCTATGTTTTTATGTATTACACCTAAATTAATAAATACTAATATCTAATTTGTTTGATTTTCTTATAAGTAGTTTTGTTGAACAATAATAGTACTATTATCAAAATCAAGTAAAATCTTTTGATAAGTCATACGCATTTTCAATTCTACATATTATTGTAATAAATGTCAACATAAATATATACCATCAATCAACTAAAAAATATTTATTTTGTATAAACATAAAAACAACTATATACAATGACATTTAAAGAAACTAATTATTAAAATAATATTACATCTATTTAAACAAAATAGTACAATTTTTTCATTATTATATTATACATATAATTGTATAAACTATAATCATTTATTACGTCTGTCTTCTACAGCATATTTCCATTTTGGTTACTCAATATATACCTGTTTAAGAGATATTTATCAATAATATTTATATTGTACATATATCATATACAGTGCTCAGTCTTTAATGGGAGACATTTATATGTACCTATTGTTTGATCGCATGCTCTTAAATCACTTTCTTCCTCACTGTATAAACTCAAACATATATATTCATAAAATTATATATATCTATGTTGTTAAAAGTCATGTTTGGGCACAATTAATGATAACATTGTTATTTGTATCTTATTAGCTGATATTTTGTAAAGTGAAATAATAACAAAAATGTATCTATTTTATTGTTGGCATTGTCAGATAAATATATTAATTAAACATGATTAACAATGAAAAAATATAAAATAAACACAAAAAAATAATAATATCAGGATATTTTCTACACAAAATAAAAACTATATATATATATGGAAATTTCCGAAAAAATACAAAGCGGAAAGCTATGAAAGCTACCATTAGTTATAGGCTGTTTTTGGAAATTTTGATAAAAGCCTTTACTTAACTATAACAAGATTTACACATGAATTCACACGAAAGGATTACAACCAATATCTTTGATTACAACTATGAATAAATAATAATAAAGTACTCAAATTAATTTTAATCTTCATAGATTGCCCCAAATAACCGGTCAAAATTAACATATAGATTTGGATAGTTAATTTAGATAGATCTATAGTTAACCGGTGCTTCTGATAAATGGGCGTTGACTGTATTTGTTAAGCAAAAAAGAAATAAGGGTATACTTCAGAAAAGAAACAGCAGTCCATCAATTGATGTGCTCATCCAATTAAAATTCAATATGGTGGAAAATATTATCGAAAAAAACAACAATTAAATGGAGTGTTAATTTGGTAAAAGTCGCTGTTTTTACATTTTCAGATTTGAAATTTTATTTTTCTGATTCAAGTTAAAAACATGTGGCAATTTATTCTTAAAATACAACCATTCTGTTAAATGGAGGTCCATGTGTTTATGTTTATAAATATACTAATATAAAAATATTAATGTATTGAACTCTATAACTTTAAAAAGAAACATTCTATAAATGCACATACATTTTCACAAAGTTTATGTCATTGATATTAATTAATAAAAAATGCAAATAGGGGAAATGTGCTACATTTTTTCAATAGTCCTGCGGAAATTTTTATCGATATGTGAGAATAAGAAATTAGTTTTTAGATGGAGTTTGATCTTATACATATATTACAAATTGGGTAATTTTGGTTTGATTAAACATAACTATATAATCAGATATAACACAAACAACAAAACAAAATAATCTAATGTGCACGTAAGTAGATATAGTTTAATTATATTGAATCAGAGAAAACAATCATCAAAAAATAATTAAAACAATATTTAATTCTATATAGCTGGATTTGATTAATTATGTAAAAAAATAGTGTGATTATAACAGCACGATAAATTTTTTTACGAAAAAATAATGAAATTTTCTATAAACTTTAACGAAATTTTTGTAAATCCGTTTTATTCAATAATGTAATGGGAAAAATCTTTCATAATTGTAGTGAGTTTCTAAAATTGTCAAAAACAGGTTTGATTTATAGAAAATTAGTCTGTGAATTTTTAGTTAAATTCTTTATATATCATCTGAAAAATTAGCCAATTGTTCATAATAAAACTATTATATATAATATATGATTTAAAACATTAAAGTTATTTTTATAATGCTTCTTTATATACATTTGAAATAAATATTAGTTGTCATAAGAAATAATCATTGGCGTTAATCAAGAAGCTATTTTTGACACCAATCTGTATGATATATTATACGATGTGAAGCATGTACACATGCATATATGTAGCATTTGAAATAAATTCAATGTCAAACGATGTCAAAATTGTATCAAACTTTAATGTGCCGCACCCTCAGTATTCGCTCTTTGTATCTTAGGAACTGGCTCCAAACATTCGCATTTTGTTTACTTTAAAAAGACTAAGTTATGTTTCTCTCTTATAATTATAAATACATTTTTGGTACACATGAAACAATACGAGAACATTTTTTTTAGAAAAAAAGAAGGGAAGATATTTTTACAAATACAACCAACATTTAAATATGTGACAGCTGTTGCTATGTTATATACGCAGATTAACAATCTAATCTAATTAAAGGTATTGTTTCGAAAAATATGATTTATTCGTTTTATCATTGTTTTATATTTTAAAATAACATGTTATCGAAAATTAAAACTGTATGTTTGAGAATAAGTTAATTAATATGAATCAGATGGCTTATATAATAAAATCATGAGAAATATTGAACACGTGTTAATAATAATAATATATATTTTATTTATTTTATAATTAAATATCCATATTAATATGGTTATCAGGACAATAAATACAGAAATATAAATTCAAGTAAAGATATACAAAATCTACAATCACAGAAAAAAACTATTGTAACGTATATTAACATTCATAAAACATATTTATAGCAATCAAATTATAATTCATATCATTGCGCTGACAATATTCACCAAAAAGGACGTGAAGCATCATTTATAATATAGTATGAGGTCTCAAATTTATGGAAAGAATAGAAATGAAATCTTAACTTGAATAAGACTTGGAGAGGTTTATCATGAAATTTAAATTAAACAATTTATATTATATACGGCCGATCCTATTTGTTTGTTTACTTGCCCGTTGCTTAGTAACTGGTGTCAAACATTCGAGTTTTAATTAGGTACTTTCGTTGATATACTAAATTTATTTAGTCTGTTTCTTTTATAAATAAAAAGTTTTTGGTTGATTTAAGAAGTATGATCAGTAAATTTATTTTAAAGGAATCAATATTCAATCAATAAATTATTTCATGGATAAAACGGTGTTGAGCAATTAATACACTTACAAATAAAATTTATTCTGAAAATTTCAGTTCATATAAGAACCATTATCAAGCAAGGAATAAATCTAATGATGATGAGTACCAATATATGTATATATGCCTATATCAGATTACATTAGAGGGTAAGTAAATAAGGAAATCAATGCAATAATGTAGAGATTACGTCACTTCTTACATGAAGTTCAGGACGCCTACATTCTAAATACAATTGTGTAGTCAGAGAATCCCTGGAAATAATTGTCAGACGTCCTAAACCTAGGGTGGAATGCGACAACCGTCCTAACTAAGTTAGAAGCTCCTAACTTTTAACAATGTTTTGTAATGGCTGGAGGAGCTCCTTAAGACTTGAGAAGCTCCTAACTTAGCTTTTTTTTCTTATGTTCTGATTGTCTCACGTAATCTGATATAGTCTCTCATGTAATGGTCTCTTTGGTAATCTGATTAATTATTACGTACTGATATATTTCTATTCGTCTGCAGTAGATATATGTATTTATTGCTTGATAATGGTTCTTGTGAAAACAGAAACATGCAGCCTTTCATAATAAACTTCAATTAATTTTTACCAATAAAGTCACCAAAACTCGAATGTTTGACAACAGTTGCTAAGTTACTCACAAAGATAAACAAACCAATTTTATTAACTATATATTTACAGAAAGTTTGAACCATTAGATGAACTTCTATACTATAATTGTATAATATATAGAAATATTTTAAGCATATTGACTTGTAACAGGAAAAATTAATAAAAATTGGACGATGAGATTTAAAACAACATTATTAATAAAATTACTATAGTATTTGTCTTACGAGGTATATATTTTTCGATTTTATTGTGTATTTAACTAAGTCTTAATAGATGTGTTAGATGAAAATGACGACCTTTGAACACCAAACAATAAATGAGACAAAACTTGATCTCCACTCGAGGTACACAATAGATTATACATGCACAGATTTATAAAAGTTGTAAATATTGAAATTGACATATTATCTATATATATAAGTAAGATGCATATTTTTTAATGCACCCAATCTTCAACAAGCTGTTAATAGACTCAATAAGCTATGTAAATATAATCTGAAGGAATTTAATATAAGCAACACTCTGAGTAGGAAAATATATATGTATATGTGCAGGTTTTTAACTGCATTTTGGTTCTTGTAAAGACAAATTTAACTTGTAGTGCACTATTAAATATTGAATGTTTCGAAATAAATATTTCTTTTGAGAACTTGACAAAGTTTTTATTATATGGAGATATATTTATGCAAAACGGATAATATCTTCATTTTAACTGAATGTAGCCCTTTGGTTTAAATTTAGCGTATAAATTATATTTCTATAATTCTAAAATTAAAAAATATATTGAGAGTTCTGTTCTTATACTAATGTTTCTGAAACTACAAAAGAAGTACCGAAATGTCAAAGTTAATATGATGGAATGTGAGATCTAAATTGAACTCCTTCTGTACATTTAAAAAGAAATATTTATATAAAAGTAGATAATAACAAACCACAAGAAAGCAATTAATGTATACGATGAGATTATATTCTATATAAAGATTGACATTCTATTAGAGCCTGCAAAGTTTCAGTTTGTATAACATGAGGCAAATAGCCATTTTCTAAACATTACATAGAATTGTTTTGGTGTTCCATATTATAAATGTTCGATAAAGGTGATCGAAACTTTCAGAAACTTAAATTATACTAAACCTATGAAGGGTACCTAAGTGGAGAAAACTGGGAAACAAACAACTTTTTACCAACATTGCGCTATTAAGTTACTATCATCGCACGCAGAAATTTAGTTGAACTCATTAAAGATTGATCATAACAGAAAGCAAGTCAATTTCAGCGAGTACACCGTATAGTGGATATATATATATACATTCTCAAGAACCAGTGTATGTTGTAAAAATCCAACGTCAGAAAGAATCTCAGGACCGAGCAGTCTTCCCTCCTCGACTCTTTCCAGCAGTCAACACACGAAACTCTTTGGCCTTCCGAAGTCGTCGGAGGCGGATAGCCGAAGCGGCCCGATATCGATCCACATAGCCACCAATTTTGTCTGGCAGAGGAGCTACCGGACTGACATCAAGAATACGCCGACGGCGGGCTGAATACAGACTCGAAGTTGTTGTCTGATCCACGGAGAGAGAAGGAGGTTGAGGTGGCGAAGAGGGTGGAGAGGGCTGAAGTCGTAAGTCCAAGGCCACGTCCTGAGGTGGTGAGGGAGCCAAAGGCGACACAGGTTGGGGCAGTGGTAGTTCCCGGCGGGAAATGTGGTGTCGGTGTCGATGTTGGCGATGTCTGCCGCCGTTTCTAGGCCGGTATCCATGGCGAGCGAGAATGCTGAGCAGTTCAGGAGCGTTCTTGAAAATGGGTAGCGGGATTGGAATGGGCAAAGGGACGAAGATTGGCACCGTTTTGGTGACGATATTGACGTTTGGATTGACAACAGGTGGTGGTGAGAAAACGGCGTGGTTTAGATGGTAGAAGGGATGTGAAGGTGGACAGAGGATAGGAGAGGCAGGCACAGGCGTGGGTATTGAGGTGGAGGCGGTTAGTGTGCTTGACGATGGTTTCTCCACCTTAACAACCACTGGTGGAGAGACGGGCTGGGTTTTATCCTCGGTGACGCTGGTGGGGAGCGTCAATGTCTCATCTGCTGCGACAATGGTGGACGTCTTGTTAGCTCTGTCGCGTTTGAAGGTGGCCCGGCGGAAAAGGAGGAAGCAGGTCTCTGAGCAAAATGTCTGGAAGGGGGGGAGGGAACCGGGGAGTCCAGGACGGAGAGCTTTAGGCCGGTCACACCAGGAACAGAGGCCCAAGTCTGTCGTGCCGGGTTGATCTGGTTTACCCGACATGATCTAGTGTAGAAAAAAAGGATTGGAAGTCAGTGTATGTTAATTGTTACTGTGCTCTTAAGAATGCATGCAAATGTTCTAAATTAGGAAAACACAATAGGCATATATACAAATTGTACAAAATTATACATATCAATAAAATCAATTGATCAGATAAATTTCAACTAAATTTACAAATTATCGAGCAAAACAAATATAAATAAGCAGGGGCACTCCATCCTCAAAATAAATTCCCTTAAAATCTTCTAAAACTACTTAGTTAGTTAAAATGATTCAAAAACAGAAATTTTACGGTTCACTTAATATAAGTAATTTAAGTCGTACAGATAATAACTTTTAAAAGATCAAATAATTCAAACACATTCTTAATACATTAATGTTAACAATTAAAACTATCATCAAACAAATTTACTAAATAAATAATCTAACCGAATGTATATAAGTATTCCCAGTAGCAGATCCAAGGGGAGGGGTTGGGGGTTTAAGCCCTTGGCTTAAAACAAAAATATTTCACTTTTTATCTTTAATTTCAACATGAAAAACAATGTAATGAGTGATACTATAATTATAAATATACACAATTTCCAGCTGATGTTCCAAATATCCACATTTTATCCGGAAGTGTTAAGGATACTAATGGTTTCATTAATATTATAAAACTGCACAGTAAAATACGAGCAGTCATGTGTTTTGCACAGTAAAATATGAGCAGTCATGTGTTTTGCACAGTAAAATACGAGCAGTCATGTGTTTTGCACAGTAAAATACGAGCAGTCATGTGTTTTGTACAGTAAAATACGAGCAGTCATGTGTTTTGCACAGTAAAATACGAGCAGTCATGTGTTTTGCACAGTAAAATACGAGCAGTCATGTGGTTTGCACAGTAAAATACGAGCAGTCATGTGTTTTGCACAGTAAAATACGAGCAGTCATGTGTTTTGCACATTAAAATACGAGCAGTCATGTGTTTGCACATTAAAATACGAGCAGTCATGTGTTTTGCACATTAAAATACGAGCAGTCATGTGCTTTACACAGTAAAATACGAGCAGTCATGTGCTTTACACAGTAAAATACGAGTAGTCATGTGTTTTGCACAGTAAAATGTGGTTTGTATTTCAAAAATGATTAATACTTTATTTTTTATTGTGTATCATCATAGATCACCGATGTTCATATATACATATAAACAATAAAACACAGACATAATATTTTCAACCGAATTATTGATTTTAGTCGTATATGAGGTATCCATTATAATATACCTAAAAAATATCGTCTGAAACTATATATGCATACAAATAAATTTCTAAAATGTGTCAATGTTTAAAAAAAATTGTGAATATGAAAATATGAAAACATATGTTTATATTTAGAAAATAATTAATCCACAAAGAGAAATATAGATTACATTTTCTCGAGAACAATAAAATAGAAATCCGATTATGGTTATACCTTTAAATTAACTATTTAATAGATAATATATGGTATAATATTATAATAATATCTTATATCCTGATAATATAGTAGTCTAAAATATTAGATAAATAAATTGAGAATATATTTGTACATATTATCGAACTCAAATATTCAAGATGTATCTATTTAGAAATATTAAACTCCTCTGATGCTTACCTGTTATATTAAAATCTTCGAAATATAATTTCCAGATGAAACAATGAATCTCTGACCCGGATATAAGCTCGTGATTTAGTTCAGAATGCTAGCAAGCGAAGAAAGAAGACGAAGTTACTCAGAAAGTTGGACGATCTTCAAAAAACTGTTCACAAAGTGGATTCACTGCAGACCATGAAGAAGTGAGAAGATAAAAGTTTATAACAACATGTCCAATAGTCCGATTAAATATATTGAATCCGAAATTGATGGACATTTTGAAAAAAAACGCCGTTATTTCAAATTACCAGCGCTAGTTTCATCTATATATTCACAAAAATAATATCAATCGATTACTGAATGAGGTATTAGTTAATAATGGAACCATCTATTTTCAAGCAGAAATAGAACTTTTCAGCCGCTGTGTTCCGCGTTACTATTCTGAATATGAAAATAGAAAGAAGCGAATAGAAGTGTAAACCGGAGCGGACAATTAAAATTATAATTCTTCCAACTAAAAACACGCTCTCAATTTTCTTTCTCTCTCTTGCTCTGTCGTATTTCTCCTCAGAGCCCCCCACTCAATTCTGTCTCCTTTCCTATGCAAAGTAATTTAAGGCGAGCGACTAAGGAAAGCAGGGAGTGGAGCGTGGAGGGGGTGCTTGTAAACTGAGTCGCCAGCTAGGTTAAATAACAAACGCAAAGGCCCACGGTTCTTGTCGTTGGCTTTCCATAGTCCTCCTCTCTCTCTCTCTCTTTCTATCTCTTTCTGCCTCCTATCCTATGAGGCGGCTTCGTTGACGAAGAAAATTCGAGACTCTACGCAGTTAATAGACGAAGGAGGAGAGGGGGGCATATGTAAAATGCATATCCAAAGCTCTATGGCGCGCGAAATTTGATACTCTCAAAGAGAACTAACCGCATCGAATTACCATGAGCCTCCCCCCTTAAAATACAACATAGCGCAGAACTAAACCGATGTATTCTGTGTGGTGTGCTAGGTTGCATATTTGTCATGTGCCTGAGCCAGAGATTCTCATTTCGTTGTTTTGCTTCATGGAGTCATTCACTGTGAGGAAGGAGTAATGTCAGTTGTGCGTAAATGACTGTTAGTTGGGGTTCTTAGAAGAACATTTTATAATAATCTTACGTGGAAATATCCAAGAGCTACCTTATACCAGCTTTGTTTGTTGAGTACTAAATAGTGACGAGGGAACACAATGGAATGGTAGACGAGTGTTGTTTATTATTTATGTAATCCTAACTGAGAACATAAATTTGAAACAATAAGTCGGACGCACTGTGTTGTAGTATTACTAAACTATGTAGTTAGCATAGTTCGTGTAGCAGACTTAGTAAAACTATAACACACACAGTCCAGTACAACTCATTGTATCGGAAAAATAATTAATCGATGTTTTAAAGTACAAATATTAACCCAAAATCTGTCATTTTTTTAACACATATTTTTCAAAAACTAATTGCTTACACGTGTATAGTTTTAATGTACATTAGATAAATTAGTCACTAATGAACATAAACTAATCAATCAATAATCAATGTTCTTATTACATGGGAGTTTTTACTTCCTTCTAAAGAAAATGTGCATTTATCCGAAAATAAAAACAATTTTTTATCAGCAACATTGCATAGCGAATAATTCGTGACATAAAAACTCTTGCTCTTCATTTTGTGTAAGATATAATAAAAATAATATAATATGTTTCTGTACATACAGGCTGATTCCAAAGTCCACTGCACTTTTTTAAACCATGGGTTTTAAACCATTCAGATCGGTTAAAGTGCTATTTCTTTCCAATGAAGACCAAATATTACGAGTCGAACTATGCCAACAAATACTGAATAGATACAAAAACAACCCAAGGAGAAAGCAGCAGCTGTTATTCACAAATGAATGAGCAATTTATGGTGACGTCAAGACAGAATCTGGAGCAGACAGAATCCACATTTCTGGGAGCAAGTAATCCAGCACCCTCCTACTATTATGGTTTGGGCAGGAATATCAGCTCAACATATTATTGGCCCATTCTTCATTGAAGAGAAAATATCTGCTAATGTTTATCTGGAGGTGTTACATACACAACTTGTTCCAAAACTTCGTGATTTGGGAATCCTGTATTCTTCTCATTTTCAGCTTGGACGGTGCACTTGCACATACAGCACTCATCACAAGAGAATATCTCAATGAAATTTTTCCAAATCGCTGAGTTGGTAAGTTCGGTCTCATAGGGTGGCCTGCCAAGATTTATCATCTTGTGATAACGCCCTTTGGAGTTTAATCAAGCCTCCCATAATGGCACAAAAAATGTCGAACTGTAGCCGAATTAAAAAACGTCATTACAAATGAGTTTGCAAACATAGAGAAAGAAATTATTCAGAAAATTCACAATAGAACATTTCACCGTCTTTTACACTGTATCGACCATAATGGACTGCAAGTTAATCCTTTTGATGATTAGTTATGTCATATTTTTATGTCATTCATGTTATCTTATATTTTAATGTTTATAACTAATAAAATTATTCACTGAATTCGATACCTCCATATTTAAAAAAAAGTGCAGGAACTTTGAAACCACCCTGTATATGTATAGGAAATATTTGTATCTTATTATAAATGATCTTTTATACAAATAAAATGATAAAAACTGTAAAAGGTAGTACGTAAATATAATTTGCACAATTATAATCAACCGAAAATGTGTACTAGGAAGAGTGTCTTGGTGTGTAAATTAGTAATGCATAGAGTGAACTGTCACCCATTCACAGATGCCACGACAGTATGTACGTGGCTTTCTACCACAGCCTTCCAGTTGACAGCGCCTTTGCTTTTCTCAAGATGCGATCATGTGCTCGACATTGTCCAACCGGCCGAGGGGGACAGCGATAACATGCATTGCTCTTCTAGTCTCATCTCCGATTTTGGCCACTGCCAGGCCTGACCGTACAGCGGACCTGATGTTGGCAAGATAAAACATGTGAAAATATAAAATAATGAAAAAAAATAATAATGGATAGAATATAATAAAAAAAGCAGCAATAGTTTCCTTACCTGATAAAGTCAAGCAGAGTAATAGTGTTCCGTCGATTGGCTATCTTGTATAAAATCCATGAGTTGATCATTGTGACATTTAGTAGGTGAGTCAAACGCCCCAATACCATGTTTTGCCTCTTACGGCTACGCAGTATTTGTTCGCGTACCAGTCTGTGGAATCGACACCTCCCATATGCTTGGTATACTGATTAATGGCATGTGGTTGTTCAACAGCTGTCTTTACCCCACCCCGCATTCTTCTGGTGACATCGACTTTCGGCTCAACACCATCATAATTTGTAGCAACTGTAACTTCGGCATTGTCCATCCATTTAATGTACAAAATGTCATTTGCAGAATCGAAACATAATTTTGTTGTTCCTTTTCTTTCTCTTTTCTCCATTGTTATTGGGAAGTCCTTTGGAACACGATTACTGCGTAGTGTTCCCGTTGCTCTGAATCTGGCCTTAGATAAAGAAACAAGAAGTTTCGATGTTGTGAAAAGGTTATAAAAAAAACACACAGTGAGCCTCAGGCTTCTCAACCGTCTCTTATAGGGTCTTCACTACTCTTTCGCAGAGGCCCATCCCATCTTTCAAATCAGTTTCTTTTCCCTGGTACAGATTAGCATGGAAGACATAGCCTTGATCACCTGCCA
>JAYRBW010019163.1:0-12786 GCA_036023295.1 Invenusta paracnida
CAAATTTTGCCCCCCCCCCAACTCAAAAATGCTACCGCCGCCTCTAACTATTAATACTAAATAAATATCTTAGTCTAAATACACTTAATATAGTATTATGTGAAGAAATATTTTATGTCCTTTTAAAATAACAAACCACGTATTTCTAATTACAAGTGATTTTCTTAGTTTTATGCATTCGTTATAAATAAAACTGAGTGTTTATTGAAATTCACCTTTTAAATTTCATATGCGTATTTATTTAAAATTTCTCGTAAAACTATACGCAATATGCATTTTATCTTTATTAATTGATTTAATAATTAATATTAATTTAAATTTAAAGTTTGCCCTATCTGCGAAAGTAGTGCACTTGTGGATTATTATTATTAATGGTTATTATGACCAACTCTCACTTTTACTAAACAAAAAAACTATATATTACAAAATACACAAAGTCAATTCTCAAAACAAGAACCGGCTATATATATAGTAGATTGAATATCTAACAATTATTATTAGAGCTAAATTTAATTTTCTGATATAATTTTGTTTTAATAAAATATTATTTTTATTGATTATATACAAATATTAATTAAACAGCTTGTTTAAGCTATGCTATTCTTGCTTGGTATAGTACAACCCCGTTATAAAGTAAGGCTGCACTCTTCAGTTAGATAGACATTTTTGCGTTTTAAAACTGATCAATATACTATTGTGTAATATAGGTAACATTTTTCACTGCTATATATTATTATTATATATAATTATTGAAAAATTATTGTCTTAATAATATTGAAAAGATGTAATAAATTAGCAATGTGTGTATTTTTTTCTGGAAATTTGTAGCAATATATGAGTGAACATTTTGGATAGTTTAATTATATTAATCCTTATGAAAAGTTCAGTGCACTGAATTTTGTGAATGTAAACTATAGTAAGAATGAATGAATTTGCTGATCTATTTACTGACCACATGTACTTCACATCGTCACCTTGACTTGTACCTAAGCAGACATTATATTATAATGTGTACTCTTGACATAGTACCACTTGACATTAATTATAATGTCATGAAATATTTGCACCTTCATTTGGAGCACATGATATCGCCTATTGTATACTTCGTTAATGGCTTTTTACTGGGGAAAAAGTAAAGTAAATATGTAATATATTGAAGTAAAAACCCTTTGAACATTTTTAAAGAATTAAAATAAATTTATTTGAAAAATAGACCTAGCTTTCGATGTATCATCACATCATAATCATGGTCAGAAAATATAAAAACTATACCTATATATGTATATTATTTTAACTTTCATTGCTTTTTAAATTTAAGTTTTTGTAGCATGTCAACAATTTTAAAAATTAACTTGTAAAAAATAATAATTTAGCAAAATACCTATTTCATAATCCCATTTTAATTTTAAAAGATTTGAAGGTTTTTTACTGTAAATTAGATATTTCATTAAAAAAAATAATTCAAACAATATGACTAAATTTATTGGCCATTTTGTTAAATTAATTACATAAGTATTTTTGGTAAGTTCTAACTTATGTCACTTATATATGTATATCACAAACGGCACATATATGCTCAATCCAAAATACTGAATACTATAAATGTCAGACTGTTCATAACATTTTAAAGGTGTAAAAGGTTTACGGCAAATATACCTGATAGGTGTTTTATAGGACCAAGTATAGAGAAGGTGAACAAACAAATTAAATATTGCGCGCATAATATAAATGTCGTATACGTGCTATTAACATTATACTATTTATTGTAATGCTATATTAATATTAAATGAGCTTTTAATATGAAAATGGTAATTTATAATTATATGTATTTCAGAAATTTAGGAAATCATAGCTTAAATTAAAAAATTAAAAAATTGTATATATTAAATGTGTACAAAATGTACTGCGATGTACAAGTCAATTGTTAAAATTTCACGGAATGATAAGGAAATTGGATTCTATGCAAAACTGCAGGCTGTAACAAAACATTGGCTGCCCATTTCTCTGAATACAGTCTTACTTTGGCCAGTGGAAATTTGTAATTTCTTAAAGGAGAAAGGACATACCCCATCAGCAACACCTCCTATAGGGGGATATTATGAACCCATAGATATATTTGTATTCTAATTCTTACCTAAAATAACATGTAACATCAGCATTGGAACATTTTATTTATTGTACAAATAGAAGTAACTATTATATTCTATAGTATGAAAATATGTCAATTAGGACTAGATCTATAAATAATACAAAATTAAGTATATTATCATAATATTGTCTTCATATTTGTATTAGAAATGCAGGTATATATATACATGCTACATGAAACATGGATCTCTCGTTCTTTGCTATTAATATAAGCAACTGGTTAGTTTTACATATGTGTATAAATTGATGCCACAAAAACCCAAAGTAGCAGATCAGCTACAGATCATACCTAGATCATGGGTTACCATGACAAGTTTTTTTTACATTTTAGGGTGTGGTATTGCCTACAAATCCAATAAATAATAATTTTAATTGCATGCCTTCACCCAAGGGGCATTGCCGAGTTAATATAAAAATAAATAATATATAATATAATACTTGTGTCTACGTAATTATTTCAATCGTATTATTATGTCATTGTCGCGTGCGTATGAGTTTTAGAGTTATAAGGACTTCTACTATTGTATCAAGATGAAATGAAACCCGGAACGATGAAACGAAAATGTGTAACCTGTCTATAATAGTGAAATATAAACACCCCCAAAGTATGTAAGGAAATTATTTAGATGTTCATTGATTTACATATAGGTACCAAATTTTCTGTGCACTTTCGATTAATCATGCCACTTATGCTATATGCTCATCTACAAGTAGGTATATATCGAATTAATTGATGTGAATTGAATAACACAAAGTTTCATCAAATATAAAGCTAGAAAAACCTATACACTTCACTTTTGAATCCATTACTCATGACATATTTGAATGAGACAAATGACATATTTGAATGAGATAAATTACATATTTGAATGAGAAGGGGAAGTAATCACTATGTACATGTAATATAATATGCTGTATACAAATTATTCAGAGTATATGTTGAGAGATACTAAGTTGTCAGTATTAAGTATACCCACTATGTATATATGTAATTTATATACTAAATCAGATCATATACGTTATTTTGAAATACATTGCAATATATAACAAATAGTTATAGGTATGTGTATCTATATACATTAGGTTATACTAGTTTTTATACATATTTTTTTATTATTTAAACGCTATCAAAATTAATTTGCAAAATTATAGTCTTATTCTTTGATTAAATATTATTAGATTAGTATTACAACAAGTTAAAGTCATTTTTTAAATATAATTATATTTTTCCCAATACGTACCTATATAATATATTATAAGTATATTATGATAAATATGCATAATATATAATATACTTAACCCAAAAGTTATTTCTATGGAAATAATAAATAACAGTATAATAATCGTTATAATATGTATAAAAATCATTCAAATTATCATAAATAATATTATTTATAACTAAATAAAGGTTCACTCAGCCTATAGAAAAATTTCCATTGGACATTATATGTACTTTATATAAAAGGATTTATGGAAATGAGCTATGGACGAGGCTTACAAAGTTCAATTAGTTTAAAATGTAAATATACTTTCACAGAATTCTATGTAAAATAAATTTTGTAAAAAAGTTTTCAAACGTAAGTATTAATTATAACTTACTTTCATGTTATATCTTCAATAGTATTCTTCTATGAATATAATTACTTCGAATTATATTTTTCAGAAAATAATTTGTTTGTTATTCCGATGCCAATAGCGCTTCATATTTTCTAAGTATGAATTCGTATTATATATTTGCTCTTGCATATTATTCATACTATGTATTATAGTAACGAACCCCTAAATTACTTAACAGATTTATTCAACGAACCATTGTGAATACACTTTCTTAGAAGTCGTATATCTTAAAAGCATTAAATATTTGTTTTTCACAAAATAATTATAATTTCACGTACTGAAAACAATTAAGAAAATAAAAATTAGCACTTTAAATAATAACACTTAAGCAGTGCGGGTAATTTATTTTAATTACATAGACTAACTAGAATTCAAATAATTGTCACATATTCGCTTAATTCACATTAATGGAGAACGATTAAGCATTTTTACGATACTTAAGATTATTATATTACCTAAATGTTGAATAATCAATTAAGTATTGTTTTTTTATTCCAAACAACCAAACAAGATGAAAAAGAAACGTGTTTTTTAATATTGAAAAGTATTTTATTATAAATAAATGTTATTATCAATGGTAAGATACACTGTTGTCTATGAAAGATAATAAAATAATCACAAATCACAAATCACTTAAAATACAAAAACATATTTTGTTAATACTTTGGACATCTATATAAATAATAATATACACAATTAGTTCTTTGATAAACTCTGAATCCAGTGTTGATATATACAATGAAAGAGATTTGGTAGTTACAGGACGTACATATGTACATAATATGATACCTAAAACGGTGATGTAAATGTGAGCTGAGAAATTATAACAGATTTACAAAAATAATGCGCTACCTAAAAATTATTATTTACAGTAATTATAGCTTGAAAATTAGATAATTTATATTTAATTTTGATATAAGAAGTTAGATGTTGCTCTATGCAGTTTCCTTAAGAGGGTCACTGTCAGTGCTGTTAGAGTCATGATCGCATTTGACGTATTGCACATCAGTAATGGGCTGTGGTGGGGGAGTGTTGCGACAGATCCAGCCAAAGAGGATGTACCGCCGGATTGAGTGATGGCTGGCAACGTAGACAACAGGCCGTACGCAAACAAACAGGACAGAGAGAGCGTACTCCCCATTGATGATAACGTCACGAATATTGACCGACTCTAGTTTGCTGAGAAGAATGAAGTGACAGATGACCTTGACCGCCAGTACCAGACCAAGCAGTGAGCAGATCCAGATCGTGAGAGAAGTGTTGGCGGCTTCCTTGCTTCTGTAGCGAGTCAGAGTATCGCCTGTTGTCTCAGTGGTTTCGCTGTTCCGCGGAGGGAAAACGTTACATCGGTTGGTGACGAGGGTGATGAAGACCGCGATGAGTACTCCCGGGAGGAGAATTTCGACGATCATCTTGCCCCAGTTGAGAACCATGTCCTGGTAGAGTGGCAGTCCGCCTAGAAAGTGAACTACACGAACCATTTGCTTCTTCTCATCTCCAACTTTCTCCTCGTCAACTGATACTGTGAGGTTGAGGAACTTGGGAGCCGTGTAAAGAATGAGAACAAAGATGATGACCGCGATGTTCCTGAAGTAGCGACAGCGCGAGGTGACGCTGCTGTACTTAGTGTCCATGTGAAACCAATAGCGGTCGATAAGCATGGCCACCATAAACCAAGTCACGCAGATGAAGCCAAATTCCATCATTGGCAGCCCCAGAGGCACCACTTTGGCAGAAAGTGTCTGGTATATCTTCAGCTGGCCCGGGTAGGTCTCTGGGATGCCTTTGGCAATAAAAATGATGCTACCAAGTATCAGGAAGAGGATGTCGAAGAAAGCTATCACAGTGAGGTAGAGGGAGGTTCCAGACCGGTTTCGGTTGATGTTGAAGGCGGGAAGGCAGATAACCTGGCCCACCACTGCAATGATGGAGGCAACGAGGCAGAAGATCATAGCTACATGGAGGATATTCGCAGTGGCAGGAGTGCCGCAGAAGAAGCTGTCATAGCAAGGGTTTTCTTTGGAAGTGGGAGTATAGGCCGAAATCACGGACGATACATTAGATGCTTCTTTGCTGAAAGGTGCAGATATATACGAGATTCTTGTTACAAGATGATAATATTAAGGAAATCAACATTGCAGAATTACTTTGTTTTCAATATCTACATTGTCTCTAAAATATGTATATTATCAGTAGACGTACCTTAGAGAAGCATCGCTTTGACTTGCAAGATTGCTCAATTTAGCAGCTGCCTGTGCTGCATCGAACTCGCGGATGTGCCTGCACCATGCTTTGAGGCGAGGTGTGAAGATGAAATTGCAGTAAGCCATATTGGGACGAATGTTGTTCCGTATGTGGGTCATGTTTGCCTGAGGCAGCATGTTGGGTCCGGTGAAGACCGGGAGTTTCGCGTATTGGTCCATAGTAAAAGACTGAAAGGATTTTCAGATTAAAAAATTATAATACAAAAATATACATTTTATTTTTAATTTAATGAATTTTCATAACATACATATTGTATCACAACGTATTGTACATTTTATATAAGTTATTTTTAAAATCAATATATATTTGCAAATAATGAAACTCTTATTATTTATAAGTGACATTATTAAATTAAATAATACTAGTGTAAAATGCAAAAGTATTAAACTTACCGAGATAAATAATAAAATAATATCACAAAATGGAATGAACAGCAAGCAAGTTAAAAAGAGAGAGAAAGCAAAGCAAACGTTAAGTTGCCTGCGGAATGATTAACACAGACACAGTACGAAATAGTGTCTTATTCACAGTAAAAATTCAGGTTATATACCGCGCGCATTTCCTCACTACCCCCCCGCAGTCGTTAGCTTAACAACCAGACAACAATGCTGTTTCTCTGCGCGGTAACAGAGATGAAGCTACCTCTTAGCCAATCTGAAGCAATGGTACCATCGTACCATTCTCAAGGTCAGGACAAATCTGACAAACCTTTTTTCTAAAAAAAAAGAACTAGGTCACCGTTACGAGGGATACCATTTTCTTCTTGTATAAGGTTAGTATGACTTGAGGCAGAGTAGCGCCGTCGTTGTTATACAGTCGTTGCTTTACATCTCTGACGCATGGAGAGAGTAATGTATAAGCAGGACGAAGCTTACCTATCTGGTTTGTGGAGGAGAGAGGAGAGGAGGGGACGGCATACTAATCATACTGAAACAGAGGAGTATAGAGCAGAAGAAAATTCACAGGCTAAAATGGCATCTAATAGCCTATTCTATAGCAAAAGTGGATGAGGCGGGATTGGAATGCAGGAAACGAGCTATGACACCGACAGTAAAATAAAGACTATTAGAAAAGGTACTGCATCAAACGCCGGGATTCTTTACACTTTGAAGAGGAGTCTTGTTGTAGCCATAAACTAACAACAGAGTAATTGTTGAGTTCTTATTTGCTGTGTATTTTTACACAAAACTGGCATTCCACTACCGTGTATTTTGGGCTGCTTTATGTAACACAATTTGTTAAATTTAATATCTGGACTTTATTTTCACTTTAGTAACAAACAATAAATACCAAAATACATAAAAATTTCACGAAATTTTATTCGGAATAAAGCAGAAATAAAAGCGCGAAGATAATAAAACATTAAAAGTACATATTTCCGCGTTTGTGATTTTTTCTGTAAATCCTTTTTACATTTTTTAAATTGTAAAGTTCATTGAGCTCTTTTATGATGTTCCTCTAACAAAACTTCCATATTTTACCATCAAATTAAATTTGCGATCAATGCGAAAGTAAAATATGTAAACTAATACATAATATAATCATAGGTATGCATCATTCGCTACGCTTTAACAATGGCATTAAATGTATGGTTTTAAATTAAACGACTTTTATTACGACTATTAAACAAATAGTCTCATTGGATTATAATCATTTCATTATTAAAATATTTTATCTGAAGAAATCTGTGAATTCTATATAGTTTAATTGACACCTCTAACCAATAATACAATTATATCTTAATAACATACATAGAGTATTTAAGTGTATCTTTGAAAATGACACTTACTCATCTCAATTACCTATATATACTTAAATAATTCATGCAGATTTTTTACTTTATAAATTTAGATAGTTATTTTTAACTTTTGAAAAGCACACCCAATGATTTAGAAAAATAGAAACATAAAATAATGATATGAAATACATTTTTCTATCATATAAAAAAGTAAAATTAATATTTTTATCTTCGTATACAGATAAATATAAGTATGTGGAATCTATTTATCCAATCTCTCTATAAATTATACTCATTTGTGCGCGTATATATATGTATATAGGTATTTCAATTAAATTGAGCGATTATAATACTTGTACAATGGTAATAATACAATATATATTTATATATATATATTACAATGATGTACCCTGGACGAAATAAACCAATTTTTCAATTATTGTACATGCAATTTTATAAATTAAAATGCCTGAAAATGAACACGAAAATATCTGTTCGACGTTGAACACTATATACACTCTAATTTCTGGTAAATCTGGCTTAAGTTTTCTTTTAATATTATCGAAAATAAAATTTCGGTGTAGAGACATTTTATTTAGTTTAGTATAATTCAATGTGTTGTTTCCAGCTTGATATATATATACTTATTTTATATTTCTGTTTTTAAAACGTGTTTTTGTAAGCGCATCACTCTTGAAATGAAGGCATTGGTAAAAATAAGACATAAACACCTTATGGAATTCTAAACTGTGGGTAGGGGCAATTGTCTGACTGCTCCCCGGTTCCTCATTCCTTGTTATATTAAGTATCGTTTTTAAGATAATGTTAATCTTTTTTTAATTTAAATTAAGTTAGCATAATTGAAGAAATAATATTTTTATGAAAATTAATGATGTCGTTTATTTGTGTGTTTTAGCCAAGTGGTTTATTTAAAACTTACTACATATATACAACCATTCATTTCGAAGGGACGCCAAATTCTTTTTACTGAAACTTGCTGCGCCAATGCTGCGATTACCCACACTGCTCCACCGCTTATGTCATTTCATAAAAATACATGTGCCATAAGGGTCGCTGGGGGGTGACAACAAAATTACTATTCAGTTAAAAAAACTATAAACTGGATTATAATAATTGAAATCGATAGGCTCACTGCACATATCCTTTTGTAGCAATTAAACTACATAAATGAGCTGAACTCAAATAACTTACCTTATAATATATCTCGCCTTTAGCTTTATAATTAAAATTAATTGTATATGAATCGGGGTGTGTATGTATTTTAATAACTTTGAGTGATTAACAGATATGTGTATTATTTTTATATAATATAACTTAAAATTATTTTCACCCTGTACCTACATCCAAATATACTAAACTGAGGGGATTAATACGATGCTTTAAATTTATCTAAACGACATTTTGGCACTTTTCTCTTTGATATTTTATTATAAAATCAAATTTTCATATTAAATAAATGTTTATATCTTTAAAAAGTTAAAAATATATATTATAAATAAATAAATTGCAACTAAACGATTATTTCGAATTTTTGATTTTCGATTAAACGAATCGATTTTCCTCATTTTTGTCTAATAATATATATTTTATAAAAAGCAATGCATTTAATATAGTTACGATTATATTAGTCTCAAAATTATGTATATGCTTTATAAAAAAGAAAACGTGTCGTATTTTTTAATTTGATGAAATAAATAAGCAAGATAAACTTTTCTGCAATCTCTTTTCTTATTTCAGACTTTGAAATATCGAGATATATATATATGTATATATTTACGATTGTTTTGCTATTTATATTTATGGACAGATATATTGAATGATTTTAAAGCACGAATATATCAAATTTGAAAACATATATTTTATGTCATATGATGTGAAGCTTTATTGTTTCGATATTTTAAGTATAAACTTAATATTTGTCATATTAAGACTCTAGGATCAATAAGCGTAATAGATCAATGTTCCATATTGATCTATACTTTTATTGAAAGTATATTGTAACAATTATTTCTTGGCGCCATGTTTATATCAATTTCTTCGATGGCTGTATTTTGTATCATCATTATAATTTTAACTTTTGTATTTTAAATCTTGGCGTCCTTTTTATATCAATTTCTTTAATGGCTGTACTTCTTATCATCAATATAATTTCAACGTTTTTCTTTTGAGGAGCTCGTTTCTTAGCTTTCATGTTTGCGACGCAGTCGCTTTTGTTTAGGTTTTTGTCAACGATAACTTATGAAACACGTCTACTTGTATTTTTCTCAATCTAAATTATACCTTTTGCATCATGACATGTAAATAATCTTTATCTTTTAATCTTCCTTTGAAATATCAATTATGGAAACATTATTTTATTTAAAGTAGACAGCAAAAACAGTATGATAGGATTCTTTACATCGTTATTCTATATGAAATAGCGTAAAATGTCTTCTATAGCGAGTTAAGAGATATCTGCCTATACCACTGTAGCAATATTAATTACGATTGAAGGGTGGATGGGCCGGTGGTTCATTCTATTGATATATCTGAGTTATAAAGGTGAATGGGCCAAGGCCCTAAGTATTTTTTTTCTTCTTCTATATACCTAATTAATATTATACATTACTTTTCTATGATTATTATATGTTTTAATTGATTTTTATAATATAAAATTGAAAGCTGATCTTTATTATTTTGGTCTAATGTCAAAATTAGAAGATGATGCTTGGGATTTTGATATTTCTTCGAATTGAACTCGATTGGCAGTTTCCTTATCTGATGCTCCATCTTCGTGTTGTCTTTTTGAATGTGAATCTGTCGTGAAGTGTTGTCATCTGATCAATAATATGATCTTTCAATTGTCTTTTTCTCCCATGCGATAAAGTAAAGCTAGCCTTTTCTATTGCAGTTTCTGACGTTCTGTAATATCTTTGAACGGAGAGAGCATTTTATGTCCCGTTATCGTGGAAATTGCGGAATCTGGCAAACCACTTTTATGCAATAAGTTGATCCCAGCCATACGAATTCAGTGATTGGTTACTGTTTGCTCAATTGACAAATGGTAGGAGGTCGTTTCATAAGACTGCCAAGTTTATCTTTTCCAACAACGGCTTTCGAAGACACAATACCTGTTTTAGATATTAACGGATTTTCCACTGGAAAATTTACTTCAGATGAATATATTGTTGCTTGTTTCATGTCTTTGCATTCCTTGCTAGAAAATTGATTCAAAATTTTCAATCTCATTAAGGTTAAACTAATTTAAAAAAATCAGGATTTAATTCCACTACGAGTCGCTCATTAGATTCATTAGTAGCAAAATTTAACATTTCCGTATCTAATCCTGAAATAATATTTTCTAGGATATTCGATAAATTTAACATGTTGGTTGCTGAATAAGTTTCCAAATTATGATAAAATATTTTAATATGCTGACATACGAATAAATATTTAAATATTCCGATCATATATATCCTGACATACGAAAAAATGTTTCAATATTTAATTATTCTGATCATCTATGATCTACATATTATGTAGATACATGATACTGAAAAATATAATCATAGAAATGTATTGCATAATAACTTTATGGATTTACAATCTCTGGCTATAATTGCTATAGGTAGGTAATATATGTATGTATATATGTATATATATGTATGTACCCGCATACAGCAGTCATAATTTTAGATTCTTCAAACTCACATATATTTTAGAACACTTGTAGCTGTGTCCATTTAATCCTTTTATTCATTGGGGAGAGCTTTTAAAAAATTATTATATAACAAGTATTTAATAAATTACATATACTATACTTTATTTATATGGATTTTTAAATAAAGTTAAGTATATTTAAGAGTGGGTCAGGAATCAAATTAGAACAAAACCATCATACCCATCACTCGTATTTCGGAGTGGTGGGTGGTTTGACCCTGCGTTCTTTTGCATTATATAAGGATGAGTAGGTAGATAAATAAAGGCTAGTTATACCGTTATATAATACATGGATCGCACCCTTAATTGATAAACGTTCTAAAATTAGCTGTAGTCAGCTCCATACTACTTAAAAACACAATTAATGTTAGATAATAAAAATTAACATATGTCTAATGTAATATTTTTTAATTATCAATTTGTGTATATTCTTCAAAACAAATTGCATAAACGTAAAATGTCTAGGGATTTATTTAGATTGCAGGTGTAGCTAATTAATAAAGAAGCTTATTGAGACGAGTTTTGACGTATTCAAAATATATTAAATAAAATATTCTTAATTGTGTTACTGCTATTTATATTTGCCTACGCATAACAGATGATTTCAATTGAATAATTTCAATTTATTTATACTACGTTCTTTGCGTGGGCTTAATAAATATAGCCAGACATATATAATCAAAACAATTTTAGTATTAAAAAACCGAAAATATATGGAAAAAAGCGCTTCTGAACTACTCAATATAATTATTACTGTTCAGTACACTTGAAATAATTCTCACTATTTTTGTGATAATTAAATATGTTTAGATATTTATTATGTATAATAAAAAATGGAATGCGCATCTTTTAAAACATATTTTATTTAAATTCTGTCTTGCTTAATTGAATATATAGGTATGAGAATAATTTGAAATATATATATAGGTATAAATCTATTAAGAAACATTCTTTGTTTGTATAAAAGAGAAAGGACAAAAACATTTGTTTTGTTGTTCTAAGATTTTTCTAAATAGTTTTCATGTACAACAGAGATTTCCAAATGCGCGAATTCGTGGTTGTCTCTTTCACTACTCCTAATCATTATGAAGAAAATTTCAAGAATTGGGCCTCGCAGCACGCTACAACGACGATGATGCTTTCAATCGAGTAGTCCGTCGTGCCTCTGCTCTTCCTCTGATCCCTCCTGATCAAGTAGATAACGTTTATTACAAGCCATGGACGAAGTGAACGACGAAGCGGCACAAGCATTTATGGATTACGTGACAAACACGTGGGTGGACAACCTTGTAGCTTCA
>JAYRBW010019174.1:0-12785 GCA_036023295.1 Invenusta paracnida
AATATTGTAAACTTGCTATCAGACACTGTATACAGTACTATTTAAATAAATAAATTAATTTTGGTAGACGATTTTTTGTTGTATATTAGTAAATTTGGTACGTAAAAAAAGTCAGGGAAAATCAGGAAAAGTCAGGGAAAAGTCAAGGAAAAAAATTCTTGAAAAAGCGTACGGACCATGGAATAAACATGATTTCTGTTGAATAATTTTGTATATTAAGATTTGATTTTATATAATAGTCGGCATACAATAACAGATTGGAAAGAAATACCTATACACGGAATTTGCAGTCAAACCAACTCCAACTCTATGCCAAAATTAGTCATCTGAATACTTCTGATTGTTTCTTCAATTTTCTCTGAAAGTGATAATAAGACCAACTGTCTGTAATAATTTTAGGCTAATAATGGCCTAGTTGTGTAGTTCAATATTTGTAAATAAATCTCAATGGACGAAAGTCGTGATCTTATATACGAAATCTTATGCAACTCTATTACGTAATTCAACCGAGAAAAAATCACATCTGCAGATTTTTAGTGATAATGAAATCTCAGTATTGTCTGTTCAATGGACACATTTCAGCAGTTGGAGCAGCTAGACAGTCTAAGGTATTATAGTCAAAAGAAAGTATTCCATTTTGGAATTAATTTAATAGCTTTATCATAAAAATTTGAAGCATAAAAATCAAGAAGGTATAAATCAGTATGCTTCGTACTGTATAGCCTTATTTTTGTTCTAACATTTTAATATTGTTGTAAACATAAAATAACAATTTAATTTTTTTATGTATTGTATTATTGCCAAGGATGTATTCTCTTGTATATATATAATCACTAAAGTATTAATGTTGAAATATAAAGACACGATTTATTCTATCTGTATTATTCACTAAAATTAACTTATAATTTGTATTTCATTTGTTTAACTTTATCTAAAAGATTATTTTTAATATTATTTCTTTTAACATTTTAATTAATATAAATAGCAGCTCCCATTAGCATTAAATGTCCTGATATGTTTATGTTAAATTCGTTATTACCCATATAGTTAATTGCTCCATTGTAAAAAGAAAAAAATACATATTAAACGGCATAAACATGAAATAAATACTTCAAATCCTGGTTTAAATGTTTTCAATTAAATTCAGAGTATTTACTCGGAATTCCAATAGTGACCATGCCATGACACTGACCAAAAAATCATGCTCCTGTCTTTATATTACTAACTTTTATAGACTGCTTCGTTAAACTTGTTTGTATATACATTGTGTCTTATTTTTTTATTCACCTATTTGATTCAATTATTTTTGTATATGTTTTCGTAAACTATGTGGATAAAGTTATTAATTACAATAAATTTGAAGCTTTTAAGCAGTATGTAGCGCATATAATTAAAATTTCTTCCGAACAAGATATTGTCTGCTATTTCATATTTAGAAATTTCAAACTTTTTATGTGATACTTTTACATTCTTAAAATTTCGGTATATTTTCTCTTGAAATTAGCATAATCTATCGCCGATGTGTAAAGTGTCACATAATGCCATTTTGTATTGTATTATGCCACAGGAGTCGGCTTCCTTGGTTGGCCATTTAACTTAATAGCTTTGACATTCAAGCTTTATTTGATTTGTTTTGTTGGGAATGGAGATCCGAGCTTTTGTTTCTCGTTTATTATGAGGAAGCAAATGAACACATTCTCCATTTTATGTGGCGTGACAGTTGAGCATAGCAATACTCCAGAAAGGTGTGGAGCGGAATTGAATATATTATACAGAATAACAGCTCAGCTACTATTTGAAGATATTTCCTTCATTTGTGTCTATGGCTATAATAGTAGTGTATGCAATTATTGTTGTTTTGCATTCTTCATTGTGTTAAAAAATTACTATATTGGCTTTTTACTTGTGCCTAGTACCTACATACATTGAGAGACAAAAATTATTACACCAAAATGTGTTTCCCTGCATGAAACAATTTTATGCAGTATAAATATTTTAAATGTCATGATTGCATGATCGTCATACATTCTAAACTTTACGGAAATACATGATTGCAATGGTTATAATATTATATTGAAATGAACACAAAAGATGTGTGTATTTGGTTATGTACATAGTTAAGTACGTTATACATATAATATATGACGTGTAGTCGGAAACATTATATAAATATTTGTTTACTTTAACTACATATTTTAAAATATGTTTACATTTTAAAACTAGAATATTCATCTGAAAATTGTTTCTTGACACGTGACTGCCATACTTAACTACTAATTATTTATTAGATAAGTTCATTCTTCATCTTATTACCTATTCAAGTAGAATGCTTACAACTCCTTTTGAAGATTTTATTCTTGATTTTTAAATAATTTGTTTGTTCATTTGCAAAAATAGTATAATATTACATCTTGAATAGCTCAAAGTATAGCTCAAAATGTTTGTAATATTTTTATTCTTATTTTTTATAGCAAAAACATAATTTTATATAATTACAGGGAACAAATATTGGGATTATAGACTCATTTCAGGGTAGAAAATGGTAAACCTCTTGATCTTAATTATTTCAGAATTTTTCGATTAATCCATTGCTAATCTTGTTTTTTATTACAAGAGTTAAATTTATTTTGTACTTTTTGTGCATAAATATTTATAATTTAAGTTAAAAATACTCCACCAGATTTCATTCTCATGAAGACTATCCTGCTATACATGAAAAATCGACGTCCTATCAACAAAAAAAAATATGTAAGATCAGTGAAACTGAATGTATCATTTTACTAATTACAGAAAAACTTTTTCCACAGAGTAAAGAATGATATGCTATTATTACTCTATGCTATTTTTTATCTCATCGCAGTAAGGCAATTTATTATAATAATCGATAATCATTAATTTTATTTGTTCAATTTCTTAGAAATAATTATAAATATATTATAAAAAGTATCATTGAAAAAATTCTACATAATTAAACTATTTTGTTTTTATCCAAATATTTCTAGGAGCGCATTACAAATTGATACATATTATTATATAAATATATTTATAGTACATTTCATCAAGGTTGTAACAATCACAGAGGAATTAAACACAGAGATTTCCCTCTAATCGATTCTGTATGCAGTAACTACTATTTTGCAACCCGAAAGCTTTTTCAAAAGAATGTTTTAAAAACTAACAACAGTAAAACAGTTTTTGATATACAGGCAATAAATTATAGTTTACAGACAACTTACGTATGTGAAAATTATGTGAAAATATATACATATTTGCTCTTACAATTAATTTAATAAAACTACTTAATACTACTTTTTGTTTACTACCATTTACATGAAATTTATTAAAATAATACGATTTTATTTTGACGAAAAGATACAGTGCGATGTATATAAATCAATAAGAGTAAAATCTCTGTTTTTAATCACTCTGAAAACAATTAAACATTTTTAGGAATTCTGACAGTATAAGTTATGTTATTATAGTTGAATTATTATAGTTGAATACTGAATTATAAATAGTTTTGTGCATGTTCTTTTGCTGACGCGCTTACAGCAATAACCAATGATTTGCCGGTATAGGTATACCTACAACATTCGATATCATTGATCTCTGCTGACTATATTATGTGTCCAAAGAATTACAGGTTTTCTTGTATTCCATGTGACTTTTCATGTTGTTCTAAAACCAGCTGTAATCATTACTATCCCCCCCCCCGAACAACTCACAGTTCAAACACCTCGGGAACGACGAGGTGATGATCATCTGGTCGGAGAACAGGACGGACTATCGAAGAGCCTCTCTCCCCACTGAATTCGGGGACATTCTTCTCATCATCTACCCGTTGGACAGTGGCCTCTTCAGGGTAGAGATACAGCGTCAACCGGATTCAGAGGTACCTACATATCAATTCATTGACTATTGATTGATTATTATCGATTTTTAAGAGCAGATAAAATTAATTTTGATTTTTTCCTGCAATTAATTGCGGCTATTATTTTAAAAAGTAGATAGAGTGTAAAGCTGCAGAAGTTGTCCTGATTTAGAACAGTTCACTTAAAATATGTTCTTTTTAAAAATCGCTAAATTCTTCCACCTAGTTGTTTTCTTATCTTGATATCCTTCGTTTCATCTTTATTTAGGTGTGCTTCTTCGGTCCCTTATTCGACGGCTGCATCGTCAATGAGAAGTGTCTCCCTAGCCTCGTGCGCAGTACCGCCATCAACGCTGGTCGGGCCATACGAGCCCGAAAGCCGCACTATCGCACGCAGTATCCTTTAACTTATAAGACTAGAGGCACAATAGTTTTCATCACTAATGTTATATTAACTTTAAAATATTATAGACTTGTAAAAAAAGGCACGATATATAATATGTAGTTAAATATTATTGTGCACAAAAATAAATATAAACTAATTAGTATACAGAGCTACTTCATGATTTAAAGAATGTTTTAATTAAAAAAAAATATTGGCATTAAACGAATGTTGACCTTATTTAAAATAATACATCGCAAGAAATTTTCGTAACTTACTGGTAGGCGAAGTTTATTTTGTATGATTCTATCATTAATCTAAATAATAAGCTATGTTATTCTGTTAATACATAGAAAGTCAAATACGCTATCTAATGTTTCATAACGATACAAATCTTTAACACCGATTTATCATGCGCTGTTGACTCAATCAGCTATGAAGAACGCTCCATTTGCCTCAAAAGAATCATCGATGAATTCACAAACTCTGTGATTTTCGAGGAGTTCTGCCAAAACCTTTTTAATCCCATCTTTCCACCAGGTAAGGATGCACACACACCGAACTGGGAAAGTTAATCTTGTTAATCTTACCGCTCTATTTTGAAACTGAACTTATAAGTAATGTTTTAATGATTTTGTTATATACGTTAATTATAACTGTACCAATTATTCTTAATATACTTTATAAAACTATTAAATAATCAATATTGTCATTATGTCAATCACAGGCCTGAAAATGTTATATTTCTAATATATAATTTTAAATCTCAAATAAATATTTCTTCGCGCTGTATTTACCTAGCAATCTTAAGTATTTTCATATTTGAAAAATATTTTACTTTTCCTTCTTTTCAAGTACATGTAGATATTTTACTCGAATGAATATAAAGTCCGCATTTTTTAGCTTGTAATCATATAAAATTTTTAGAATAACTCTTTTTGATACGTTTTGAAAAATTATTCTTAAATTGTATTTAAACAGAGGTTAATTATATCAAGTTATCTTAAATTCTTATTTCAAAGAAATTTAATTTGGGTACTTTTAGGTACATTATATTTATGTTAAATAAAATAGAAAATCATTCTTTAGCTAGCCTACCCCTATTTTACCTCCTGCATTATCTATTCCATAGTAGTTTTGAATAACCCGACATTTAGTTACATCCCTCCCCTCATCACGACACGCGATCCTCGGAAGATTTTCATCACTCACATAATTCAGAAAACTATTTATAAATTCTGTCTATTTCATTCTGCAATAAATTTAATCCTTCAACTTTAACTAATCTTATCATACTAAATGACCCTATTAAATTCATCGGAATACCAACCGCCGGATTTCAAATTAAACTCAAGTGTGATAAATAAATCAATCAACCAATCCTTACAAATCTTTCGCAAGAGAAAATGTACTCTGGGCCAACATACACTTCTGAATGCAGATTTACCTTCCCCCTTATTGCGCTATCCTTATTTCCTAATCAGTCATTTTAACCGTAATTTTCCCTCTCACCGTCCACACCGCTCCCACTAGATGGTTCCCTTCCTGAATCACCGATGGACGTGCACTACGGATCTCCCGTTGAACCCGACCATATCTAACACACTCGCTCTGATACTCTGCTTGCCAAAGCCACAATGGCTTCAAGTAAGTCATCCAATCAGCCTTCTCTTAAATGGTTTGCTGTATAGAAATAGGAAACTTGTTTAGGATTACTATAATAAGCACTCATAACCGTGAGATTGTTTATTTCAAATTATACGAGTATATAAACCTACATGGCCTAAATTCATATTAAATGACCGTAATAATAAAGTACAATTTGGAATTTCATATATTACAAGCTCATATTAAAGTCTCTCCCAATTTTGTGCTGCAAACATGTGTTTGGATATTTTATCACATAATGTTTTAATTGTTTTATTGGTTATTTTTAAAAGATACAAGTCTGCAATCGTATTTATAAAGGTGTGTGGTTCTCAAACTGATGTTTAAGATATTAAGTTGCAATCGTAACTTTTTGCATCTGCGATATCTTTTAATTTTATTTACTAGTATTTCTTTAACGGCAAATGTGACTGACTATGCATATAATATATTACAAACTGACTACATGCAGGCAGTTATCAAATGAAAACTCAATGCATGACAAATACCTTTCAAATATACATTCATTTATAATAATGTATTATTTATAATGTAAAATCAAAGTAATATCCAAAATATCTTTACATTATAAATCAATCATACATGTTTTACTGAGTTCATTTTATATATCCACATTTTATTCATCTTTTACTTTAAATTATAAAATCTTAAGTCAATAGCTTATTCTATTTCCTCTCCTGTTATAATCTTTCTGGGGTCATTAAGGAGAGTCATTCAAAACTAATTATAACTAATAAATTTCGTTTAAACATTTACACTTCAACTTTATTTTGCCGCTGCACATTCTTTATAGATATTAATATAATTGTAAAACATTTATCAAATAGAATGCATCAATTTATATTATTAAAAATTTAAACTAGAAAATAACAAATCAAAGTTGGAAATATTTGACAAAATTAAATCCTAACTTCTCAGCATAAGAATTTAATATTATACGATTCTATTATTACTACAATGTAAGCATAATGTATAAATACGAATCAATAAAAAGTCAACAAAAATATTGTAAACAATTACTTTAATACTCTCATGCTTACCAAAGCCACAATGGCTTCAAGTAGTCATCTAACCAGCCTCTCTTTTGTGGTTTGCCGTACATATAAAAATAGGAAACTAGTTTACATTGCTGTAATAAGTACTTATAACCGTGTAGTGTAAAAAGTTAATATAAAATCCTAATCTTAATCTTAATTGTGATTTATTGAATTCTGGCTCCTCTTACGTTTTAAAACTGTACAGGTAATGAATTTATAATCTTTTTTACTAGCAATTGTTCACATATCTTAATGAATTTATAATCTTTTTTACTAGCAGCTGTTCACATATCTTGCGTATAAATAGATATGAACACACTAGT
Organism: Invenusta paracnida; assembly: GCA_036023295.1. NCBI lineage: Eukaryota > Metazoa > Platyhelminthes > Proseriata > Coelogynoporidae > Invenusta > Invenusta paracnida. The sequence continues at coordinate 7,282 of JAYRBW010019174.1, forward strand.
GTATAGTCTCACAAATGCTGTTTACCTGATGATTCTGTTGGTTGCAGTGAAACATGCTGCGCTATAAATGTGTTATTTTTATTGGCTTTATTTTAGTTTTGTAGATCAATTAAATCCACTTCACAAATTATTATTTCACGAATCAATCTGAAATTGATTTATTTCTGTATATTTTTGGAATTGTAGCAACTATATTTATTTTTCCACCACTTGCCACACTTGAATTACAAGTGATACATTTGCAAACGGACTCTTCCCATTGTGCTATTTTTAGTTTCTGTATCTTTCAATTATTATTAGTTCTGAACGGTTAATTTGAAATGTCCGTTTCAATAATATATATAATAATTTCCTTCATAACTGTTTCATTTTCAATTGTACAAAAAATATTAATTTTTGCGCTCAAAATGCCTTTCCGTCTCAGCCAAATACTCCTTATGTTTTAAATTTATTTATTTTTATACTTTTTCATTTCAGTGAAGTAAGTCTTTGCACCTTGCTCCAAATGTATTTGGTTATTGAACTGTATATTGTTTTCCCTACATATAGCATGCACAATTAAATATGTATAATTAAAGTATATTGTGATAATATGGTTCTTTCCATATCTGTATATATAAAAACTTAATAAAAATTTAAACAACAGTAACATTGTGAATTGAAAAAAAGTTAAATTCTATAGTAAATAATTTTAACTACATATAAAAAAGGTGTTTCGGATACTTGTACTATATATACTTTATCCTAAAATACGAAATATTTATAATACAATATAATAACAATATACATTAAATAAATACAATATAATAATTTAATATAAGTGACTTATTTCTTCTACTAAACAAGTATAATCTATATATGGTCTGCATATTAATGTCTAATACTATAATACATTTCATAATGGTTGCTTATCTGTAACAGAAATGTCGTTTTATAGTTTTAAAATATTTACTGTGGAATTTGACTTTTTAAATAATAATTTTCTATGTATCAAATTGCAATTAATTTATGTCTTGGCGGATATTTAGTCCGAAAATAAACGAATAGAATAATATTCATATTCCTCTTATTATATATTATTATGTATATTGCAAAAATGTAAAAAGAAAATTCTGCATCTTAGAAATATCAAATGAGTAAATCACTTTTGGAATCCAATTCTTTTTTTTTAATCGACAGTTCAGAAGTTTTGCTAATTAATTAAACATTTTCTTTCGTCAAGTTTTGCTAATTAATTAAACATTTTCTTTCGTCAATTATTTTAATGGGATATTTATTATTTAATTGGATTTTTATAAACTGCTTATTTTACTATTAATCCTTGCATCTTGAATTTTGTGCATGATGGTATATATTACAACAAAATCGAATTCAGATATTAATAATAATCTAAAGGAATTTTACTTTTTGTCTTTTTTGGCATGCATTTTAATTAATATACATAAATAGTTTTGTATAACTTATTATTTATTCCATATTGTTTATTGTATAATCTAGTTTTTGTAAAAGATATTACCTATCCCCTTTTTATTGTATGTGTATGCGTAGTGTTAGTCTCGTTTTTTATGGATTATTGTGTTTGTATCAAACCTTGACTAATGATATTCTTAATAGTAATAAGGCAGAAACTACAAATGTCTTATATTCGTATTATGACTCAATAAATTCAAATCACTTTAAATCCCAGTTCATAGAGATCCAGGTTAATTAATGTATGCTTATAATTCACAAACCTCCTGTGTAGCGCATATTTTATTGTGTCAATTCGGCAATATGTTACGATGTACATGTATATTGTTTGAAACAACCTATATTTTGAGACTGTAAGACCTTGGCTTTTATTTAATAACTATAGCTAGTGTCTGTAATTAATTCTGTGTATATATGAGGGATCCTATCTTCGGATGAAATTAAAGTATTTCAATGTTTATAATGACCCTTTCATGCATATGAGTCAGTATTAGAAGAGGACTTAAGTTGACTTTCAGTATGATTTCGTTTACTGTGCCCTCACAGTGTGTTGGAAAGTTCTACAAAACATTTATAATATTTAATGAATAAAAGTTGCGACGTAAGTTAGTAGGTATAATATAGATGACTAAGCAATAACATGTTAAATAAAAAATAAAAATGTGTTATCGCCCTGTTTAGTCGCTTTCATATTTTGATTTGTTTTAAACCAGAGTGTACAAAACATTTGCATCGAATAAACATGTATACTGTGTTGAATGGAATAGCTCTTCTTTTTACAATCGTTACAACAACAACGTTAGAGTTTGTCAAATGAAGAGATATAAATAGTAAATAAGTAAATAATTTTATTAGATCATCATAATATGATATATGAATATGTTCATTCCTTAGTGGTAACAAAAATATTACTATTTCACAGCATAAGCAAGATTACGCACTATTTTCTTACTTTACCGCGCATTTCAGATGATGGGTTGATCTTCGACTTCTCATCCGGCAATGAAGACAAAAAATTCAACTTCGATGCTCTGAAACGGAAGCTTTCCGTTCGTTCACGAAGATCCATGATAAAGAAGTCCTGACCAACCCCTTCACATAGTCTTGAAATATATATGGCATAATCAAATCAAAAATACCGTTCTTTGAAAATGACCGTCTGTGCTTTCCTTGTGCTTTCATTCTATTTTGTATTTTGTTTCTACAAGTAAATAGGCTGTAATTACTATTGTTATTTCCTTAAACATATTATTTGTCAGTATTTTGACTTATCCTTCTTATTTATTGTGTTAATTATAGTCATCTGGTCACTATATATAATCCCTCAGATGCTTAATAATATGTATATATATTCATATTCATATATTGCCAACCATATATATACTATACTATATAAACCATATATAAATATTAAAGTAGTTAAAACGTTTCTTTTTTGTAACAGATCATGCCACTTAGTCGACCAAATCAAGTTGACCAATTATACACATAAATTAACCTTCAACTATTTGTAAATAAGGTTTACATATAAAGGATTTATTTTATTTTAATTTCTACACTTTCCTATCACATTGTTTGACCCAAACTGTACCTTCTACATAATATGTAGAAGTTACAGTTTGGGTCAGTTTAAACATAATATAAAGTGTAATATATATATTATATAATATACATATTATGTATATTATTTCTTGCGTTTTAAACTGACAATTGGTGTATATATCGCTATCCTTTTGATTAAAATTATTTATCCAAATAAATCTTAAAATTGTTAAATTTTCATCTGTGTACTATTTCAAAGTTGACACTTTTAATATGCTATTTATGTTATACTATGAATTCTTAACTTTTATATATCATGCGCCTTTAATTTACCATATTTTTATATTAATATAAATAGTATCAGAGAATATAGTTTTAAAATTTTTTTACTGAAATATACATTTCAAACATCTGTTATTTATGAGTATTAATTTGCAACTAGTCAGATGTATATGTACATATATACACACAATGTTAAATATTACTTTTTCCAAATCTGTGCTATAAATGCCTGTAAATCTAAACAAATTCTGTATTTCTTGTAAATATACATGTTATTTCTTTAATTAAATTCAAGCGCACCCTTTATAAATACACTATTTTTCAGCTTTTACCAATATAAAATGTCTATATGTTTGAAATAACTTATAAAATATCAAAAAAGAACTTCTTAATAAGATATTACTATGCTATATTTCATGTAATATAAAAGTAAAAACGTATTCTTTTCATCACATATTACTTATCGGCTGTTATTTTAATCTAATTATACACAGTTATTTGTTTTTATTATTTTAATAAATCCTAACTTGTTTTATTATATTTTCCCAATGATTTTGTTTTTAGTTATTTTAAGAGTGAGTCAGCTGTTCTTCAAATTCATAGAGTAAGAACAGGTAGAATATTTATAAAATATGTATTAGGTACTCTATTTGTTCAGAAGAGACATTAAGTTTTTGAAACGCTATTAAAACACTGCTTATATAGGCTACACTTATGATTTGATTACTTTTTTTTTCTTTCATATAATTTTTCATTTGAAATGATTTGTATCCCACAATCTCCTGTCTGTGATTTTAGAATTTAACTTTATTTAGTTTGTTATAATCAGTTCTCACGTCTGATATATAATCAAGCGTACGGCAATAATATGTATCAATCGGATTACATGAAAAATGCCACTTAATGTAAGAATGAGTTTTCTTAAAAGTTGCCACCTATTTTAAATTATGCACGAATCATAAACGTTAACTAACTAAACCAATAAGCATAGTTGTTTTCCTTTCTCACATATACTCTTACTAATCAACCAATGGTGGAGTCACCAAAGAAACATTGGAACACAAGCATTGCTCTCTTCTCCGTAAATAATGTGAAAACAATTCTTTAAAGACAAAATAGTCAGCACCAAGAGTAGTAGACTAAACTTTGAATATGGACCCTTATTTCGGACTTCAATTTTCCCCGCGCTATTTCGATCCCTTTCTCCTGAGTGGGACCCCTAATCAGAACCCCCTCTTGAATAAACTCTTTGGTGGACCCCCGCTACCTCTACTTTGGCCACAGCGACCCTGGATTCCAGTCAATTATCAATCACCTCCAATTGCAAATCAACAACTCGCTGGTCGCGGAAAGTTTTTTCAAACCACGGGGAGTAATGTGCCTCCGAATCATTTCCACAAAGCTTCATCAGTCCCGACTCAAATTCCCTTCAATGGCATGTCAAACAGATTTCCCATCACACCAGTGGCGTTAAGTCAGTTGTACTTAAATACAAAGTCAGCAAAAACGTTGTCCCATCCAACACGGCAAACTGGTACGCAAAATCATAAAGCATTTCGTTTGCCAGGGAAAAGGGTCACTGTTGAACACCGAAGCACAAAGGCCGCGCATAAGTCTATTGATACGGGTGCAATTACTACTCCGAAGGCAGTGCAGAACTGCGTCGAGAAAGCTACTGTAGAATTTGAGGCAGATTTCGAGAAGATATCCCAGATCAAGAATAATCTCGGTGCATACCTTTGTAGACTGTGTCATGAGGAGTTTACATCTGCATTTTGTTTGGCCAAACACCGCTGTCCGCGCATACTCAAAGTTGAATATTCCTGTCTCGATTGTGATAAGGTATTTAAATATTTGTAGGATTAATACTACTCAAAAACAATTTTATAACTACTAGGTTTTGTGTTTTTATATTTTATTTGTATGAAGTACTTTTACGTACAAAATTAACCCTGAGACGGATACGTATTTATATAAATTTGTATAAACGTATATAATAAAATGATATATATACGTTAATTAGCAAAATTGCAACTCATATTATTTTTAAAATATATAAAAAGTTTCTATAACTTCTAACGCTAAAAAATCACTCAAAATGTATTATACCAAATATCACGAAAGATACCATGTAAACCATAGAGTACACATAGAGAAACGACTCTTATTGATTCTGTATGCAGTTTTATACTACTTCTCGTCTACCCAAA
>JAYRBW010019185.1:0-12782 GCA_036023295.1 Invenusta paracnida
TCCTGTTGACGTACAAGCTCCCAAATGTGACGACATTTGGCCTATCGAGAATGTATGGGGGATGTTACATACCCACCATACATCTTTAGAACATGACTTCGAAAATCTGGCCCAATTTAAAGAGGAAATAGGAAGATTTTGGAGATCCGTAACAGCACGTCAATGTCGGAAATTAATATTATCAATTCGCAAGCGTTGTCGTGTTATTATTCGCAAAAATGGCGAGAGATTACGCCATGATGATTACCGATAAACATTATAATGATAGTATATTGTATATACGTGTTAGTGTTTTGTTAGAAATAGTACAACTATCTACTTTGTACATATTATATACATATTATTCGATATAAATAGTAAAATATACAGGAAATAAATATAATAATTTTTGTACCTTTTTTATGGGCCACCCTGTATTATAATCCAATTCAATCATATATTGTGTGAATGTCTCCGAGATAATTTAATAACTGGCTCTAAATGATTTAAATGTATCCATTTTTAAAAAGAAGGGATAAAAAAACAAATAGTTGTATTTAATAATTTATGAAAGATATTATTTATAAACATTTCATATTATGCATAAATGAGAATATTAAGGATTAATAGTCGTTCTTGTTTTTTATTGTAATAACAATTATATTTTATGAAAAATAGACAATACATTATGCCTTTATACAGGTTTGATGATTTGTTTGTTTTTCAAAATTAAAGTTTTATTTTGATTTATGTCATCACATTCAATAAATTAATGTCAATATCATTTTGATAATAATACATATTTTATTGTATGTGATACATTTATCAATAATACTTCAAAATCTGAATATACATGCGCAATATATGTACCTAAAAAGTGAAAAGTTATCAAGAGAACAAAAATATACAAATAAATACACGTATGCGTTCATATATGTTGTCGATTCGATATAAAGTAATTATAAATCAACCTACATACAGATATAATTACATTTTAAAGTAATTACGACGTTGTCGTTTTGTTTTTGTAAAAGTCACTTGTTTCTTTATTAATTAAATCAATTTGTACCTACTGCTTACACCCTGAGAAAAATGCCTGAATAGTCAAATCAAAGACGTTGAAATATGCTACCTAGACTAGACACGCGCCGAAATATCTGTAATTTCGGTTTCGAATCGATTTTTTGTTTGGTAGGCAAAATAAATAAATTTACTATCTTTCATAGTATAAACGGTCGATTTTCAAACGGGAAAATGTACCTGATATAAAATACTGATATGAAAAGTAAAATTATAGACATGTGTGTCAGAATGTCAGCTATAACATATGTAATTTATAGGAGTATAACTTAAATAATAAAAAAGTTTGTCAATGACTGCGATTTTGTAAAATATATGCATAGTTTTACCTTATAGTTTATGTATGCTTCCTTTTGCCTACCAAATTTCCATAGTTATAGTCCATTTTGATTGGCGTCTCGGCATAGAGTCTATCAAATTTGTCACCATCTCTTCAGGTATCTTCTGCCAAACATGTTGTACTTCAGCCCATATACCGTATACCATCCAGACCATTCACTCGAACCTTGACTACCTCCATTTGAACATAATTCCACAGGTTCTCATAATATATAACATATAATTTCACAGTTTATACATAATATATATGTCTGTCTCTAAATATCATTCATGTCCAATTCACAGATATAGTTCATATCTTTAGACAGTATTGAATTAATATGTAGTTGGTTTACTAAAATAAAATGATTTATAAATCTTTAAAGCTTTCAGAATTATACTTAATTGTTTTGGAATATACTAAATAAAGGAAATTCTTTATTCTTTTAAATGTAAACTTGAGTTTATTATTAAAAAAATAAATATATTAATACACTTATTTATCATTATTATAAACTAAAAAGTTCTAAACAATGTATTATAAGTTAGTATACAAAGTAGTAGTACATGTTAGTCACTAAAAAGTACTTATTTATCATTAGAGATAGAATGAAAAAAAATCTGTGCTGATATTATGGCTAACATTGTAAGCAAGGTTTTAAAATCTAATATCCACTGTGAAAAAAAGGAAACTAAATCAATAAGCGCCTTCAAAAGTTCATTTTGCTCCCTTTGTAGAACTAGTGACTGCTGCCCATAGTCCACTTTCACAACCTTTCTTGCATTGGTTGCCTGTACTTCGTTATCTTCCAGTCCTAAAAATTTAATTTAATAATATATTATACATACATATATATGTATAAAATGACTACTTTTGTTTACTTCTATTTTTCCTTTGACTTTGTATGGGAGTTGAAGTCAGTGCTGAACCTAAAGCCAACTTCGAACATGATATTCCACCTTCGATTGGTGCAATATTATTTTCAACATTTATAGTACTTGCTTCTCATGTGACAAAATTCTGCTTCACAGAACCTCACTTGTAGTAGTATAACATATAATACTGTTAGAAATGATTGAATAAATCCTCAGAATCCTGTAACTCTTTATATCATTATATATCTGTAACTACAATTTCACATCCAGAAACACTTTTCTTCTGTTTCATTATTCTATACTTTACCTAAATTCTTTAATAGGTCTTTGAGTTGCTTCCTATTTGCCACCATTCCAATTTCTAAACAAACTATTGTAGAACTCTTTTCTCTCACTAAGATGAACAATTGAATTTTATTTGATTTAATGGCCTTTTCATTATTCCAAGTGAGTCTCGTTATTATTTTTTAAATTAGCATTTTATAAAAAATTACTCTGGATTAACACTGAGTAAACACCTGAGTAACACTTACACCAGTGTTACTCATGACTTGAAATACTCACTGTATAATAATAATATAATATAAAACAAATAAAAATATATTTCTCTTTGGTCCAGAATAAATAAATTTAAAATTACCATTTAATTTCTTTATCAAAATGAAATAAAATCAACTGTTATTTGATTAAAATTAAATAAATTTCTATTCATCCATACAAAATAAAAATTTATTTTTATTTGGTTTAGATTAACTAAAAATGAATTCTATTTTCTATATTTCTATGTTGAATTCTACATGAGTCAAAATCAATAAAACCAAAAATAATTTATTTGTTCGAAATAAAATAAACACCTCCCCCCCCCTCCTTAGATCAAGTAGTCTTATGTACCTGTTTTAGATATTAGATATTAGATATCTATATGGATGCTCTAGAGTTAAAAACACAGCAATATCATCTTTTAAATAGAATGACCTGCAACATGATATTTACATTTTATACTGTGTTTTTTAACATAAAAAGATTCTGCCATGCTATATTATATTTGTATATTTACAGAATTTGGCTATTTCTATATGTAGAGAATCTCCAATTTTACTCATATAAAACAACCAGAAAACCTCTTGCTCTCTAATAGTTTTGTGTGATAAGATAGATAGAATTCATCCACAAAGGCATCTCAGACAAAATCTCTGCCAAAAGCCAGATACTTTTATGGTTATCTTATGTCTAAATGTATGGCTAGTTCTCAGTAAATAGACAACTTGTTCTATATATAATGCAATTTTTGATAACTAAAAGAATACTAACCTGATATCAAAAGGAAAGAATACATAATATCAATGTTTAATAAGTCAAAAAGAAGAATGTCTGTATTACTAAAATGAGAATATGTTTTAATTGAAGGAGCTCTTTATTTGCACCCTTATATGAACTCCTACACTTTCATTAGAACAAATGACTCGATATGTAAAATACTATGTTGCAACATTTAAATATATATTTACAAATTAGTATGACACTTAAAAATACTTTTTATGTTTTTAAATAATAAAACTAAGTTGAAAGAGTATATATATTAATGTTTCTCTAACAATTTAAATTCTGTAAAAATAGATCATGTGTAATATTGCACAGGTAACTCATTTGGTCTTATTTATGAGGAATTGTTTTATGATAAATACCATATATCATCAAGTTTACTGATTTGAAGCAATATTTAAAAAATTATATCTATCAGTATAAGGCTTGCGTTTTTTTTCAATCTCTTTCCAAATAATACAATAATTTACACTGATGATTTTAATTGAGTCTACTTTTCTTCCTGGTGCAGAACATGAAGGAGACAGAGAACCCTGATAGTTCAGAGTCCGACTGTGAAGAGGACTATTTCTCTGAAAAACGTTTTCTACAGTCCACAAACCGTTCTTCAAACTCCACTACTACAGTCGTGAGCCAAATCTCCCACATCACAGAGGAACAGTTCAGTCAGCTGGAACAGGCGGATGGTTGTTTCATCTGTCTCGCCTGTCCACCGCCCTCTCTTCCTTTCGCCAGCTGGGATGGTGGGGAGTACACGCAGCATCTCGCCTCATGTCACTCTGAGGCAGCGCGGGAGGCGGTCTTGTGCATCTACTGCGCTGCTAAAGTCGCACATTCTGCCATCGAAAGTCATATCAACCATCATTTGCAGCAGGAATCTGTCTTCCCCTTTGAGTGTGTTTTATGCCCCTTTCGAACCAATAATTCGCGCAGTTTTCGTCTCCACATAGAAGGCCGACATCCTGAGGACCTCCAGCTAACTGACTTACTCACATGTAACCATTGTCAGGCGGTACAGTCGAGTCTGAACGCTCTTATCACTCACATCACTTCCAATCTTTGTATTCTCATCCACTGTTCTGCGCCTGGTTGTCTAGTCAAATCGACCTCAAGAGCTACCGTTCTCAAACATGTTGAGAAAAATCACCCTGGTTTGGCACAGGCACTGCTCTCAACTACACAGGTAGGCTCAATACAGAAACGCTCTAGCAGCCTTCAATCTAGTTGTGTCAACTAGATAACTTGCGTTAGCAATACCTTGTCTATGGTCTTGAACATATTATTAATTGATAATTAAGTGGTTTTAAATTTGAAATAATTATAATTTGTCCTAAAAGCTAGACAAGACTTTAAGACTTTTTTACGTTAATATATTATATACTTATTAGTAGATAATTTTTGTTGTCGAAAACTACATTTTAAATTAACAATTTACAGTCTTTAAAGTCAAAACCTACTTAGAAAATATTAACAAATTTCTGTCTTGGGCTAGCCGTATCGCAATATTACGCAGCAAATTACCTTATTTTATGTGTCCAGATGATGTGCAGTGAACCGGGTGTGATTCTACCAGCGTTACCAATGCCCTGGACCTCTACGCAACTGGGTAAACTCTTCCCTACGCGTCACATGGATCCTCTCTTCACGAATACAACCACCATATCCACCACAACCAGTGTGAGCGATACAGCTTTTAAGCAGACGGTTCTCTGCCTCAAGTGTCCCTACTGTCACCTCACTACAATCCGATGGGAGAAGTTTAGCAGCCACCAACTTGCTTGTCCCAAGCTGGACCGCTCCGAGTTCCAATACCAGCTTTATCATTGCTCTGTGTGTCAGACAACCTCCACGGAGAAAGCTATAATTATGGAGCACCTGGAAGATCAGCATCCTCAATCAAAGGTTAATTGGTTTGACTGTTTTCATCTTATTTTCAATTTGATGCTAAATTAATACTCAAAAATCCATTTGATTGTCAATTCCTTTGAAATTTAATAATTCCTAAAAATTATTTCTGTCAACTATTTAAAACTTTTATGTCAAGCCTTTGACGTACTTTTTTAACATTTGAAATAGCTCCTACAATCATTATTCGGGTAAATATATAAATGTATTTTAATACATTTAGTAGTTCATACTTTTAATTTATATTATGACAGTTTTTTGTACCATTCAACTCTGTAATTTTATTAAGTTAACTTAATCTTTTTGATTATATGCTTTCTTGAGACTACGTTATTGCTTTATATATGTATACTACAAGAGTGTCTGTTCCTATAAAACTATATAGAAGTACATATATAATTTTATTATTATCTATTAAAAGACTTCAGTTGTAGTAGACTTAATAAACTTTCAAATTATTCAATTGTCAAATTTCAATAAAATAATTTCAATAATTATTAATTTCATTATTTAATACTTAAATTGTACTTTCAAGTTATTCGGTTGTTACTTTTCAATAAATTATTTACAATAATGTTTAATTTTATTATTTAATACTTGTACTATAAATTGTTATATAAAAAAACTATACATCGCTTCGTTATTTCATAACTATGTTTATCAACAGTTATTTAATAATAACTAAACGGAATAACCCAGCGGTAGAGTGTTGGACTGGTGATCAGATGGCAGTCGAGTGGGTTCGAAGCCCGGTTCGGAACATAATTAATTTACCCCGTGCCTGACTGGCATCTGTGCCAGTCGATTGAATAGCGACCCGAAAAAGTTAATTTGGTGTGTACTATCTGTTACTTTATGGGTCTGACACTTGAATAATAAAAAGCTTATTAAAAAATCATAATTTTTGATAGTTTAATCTTATGATTGTGTGTATATTTCTTATTATTACATCTATCTTTCAGGACGCCTCTTTGGTCACCGAGGATATTAGTGTGAATGTTATTCACCCAGAACTGCTCCACCGACTACCAAACGGTGAAAAGAATCCAGTCGGTGGGGGCAAACGGAGTTTCAGCAACCATATTTCCCTAACCGCCGACCGTAACCAGCAGCAGTACTTTTCATCAGGACCTAAACGGGCAAGACTTATCGATGAATCTTCGTCCTTACTGCTTGACGGATCAGGATATGGCTTAAAAAGAGATGCGGACACTGCAATGCACACAAGTCTCAATGGCAGTTCTCGACCAACTGGAGATGGTGGTTACGAGTTGGTTTCCTTCCCCTTCGATGAAGAGGCATTTCGCTCAGCACTAAATCATAGACCCGAGATGGAGAGCTTAGTGGAGAAGATGAAACGCTTCTGTGCCTACTCAATCCGGATTCTGGGAAAGGAGAACCACCGCCGTATCCCTGAGTGTCCCGAGTGTAACAAGGTATTCCCACACGGCCTAGGAGACTTCAAGCGTCATCTACTAACCGTTCACCTTGATATGCCACGGGAAAATCTTAAAGAGTGCCTCCGATTCACCCACTTACCGAAGGGAGAGGAACAATTCCAGGAATTGCAAGAGCAGCTGGCAATGCGGAGCCTTAAGCCACGCTTTATCGAGCCTGGTCTCAAGAAGATCCCACTGCCCTATTCTCTTCGCGTGTTGCGCAAACTCACAGCTCACTTTAGCCGAGATACGCAGGACTTTCTGACACTCAAGATGAAGATCTACTCTTCCTTGTTTGTGACGATGGATGTGAACGCCACTGACCGGAAGTATGGTTGCTATCACTGTTCATACACATCGCCACATGCCCTTGCTGACGTGAGAAAACACATTCTCGGTTCGCATTGTGGTATCTCAACAAAATTCTTTCGCTACTGTCTACAGGCTTCGCGGCTCGATCCGATCGAATTCACCCTTTTCCCCGAAGATCGACTAATAAGGCTTGCAAAAGATTTCGTAAAACGAAAAGTAAAGGAGCCCTCAGAACCAGGCTCTCCACCTCCAATAGAAGATGAGGAGATGGAGGACGTCAAACCGATAATACCCGGTGACTTCAATCTCTTGCGTCCCGCCCCCTCACCGCGCTCTTTCAATCACAAATCGCTTAAATTCCGCTTCCACCGTGTAGCTTCCGCGTCTGGTGGTGGCCGAAAAGGAAGTCACACCCTTCCAATGGCGGCTGACGGGGAGATTGCTTTACCGCTACCTTTTTCCGAACCAGTTCTCCGACAACTCCTAGTTACTTTTTGCACTCAAGACCAGATTGAAGATATGGTTGACAAAATGAGAGTGTACTCCAGTTACCAGTTGACCCGTATTTGTCGGGGGCGGCACACTATCGCCTTTAAGTGTCCATGTGGTCGTGTGTTCCACACGGACAAACAGCCCGAGAACACAATCCGGCCGGCAACTTTAGCCGACAGTCGGCGACATGTCATGGGAGTGCATGCCAAAATTACCCATGAATTTCTCACCGTTTGTTGTCAGGCGTCGCGAATTTCACGAGAAAACGAATATGCTATCTACCCTGACGATATATTACTGCGAATGGCAATTGATCGCCCACCGAGAATATCAGAGAAGCGAACATCATCAACGACATCCTATGTAATGGACACTCTTCCACAACCGACTTCCGCTGAAGAGGACTCACAGTCTATTCTTCCTGGTCCTTCGGAAACTTCATCATTCATCAAATTGGAATCTATTGATCTCGACGGTTCCCTTGGAATTAGACCCAAGAGCAGTATTAGCGCGGAAAATCTGCCATGCGATCCCTCAATGGATGAAGAGATTTTAAATTCAATGGTCGCATATGAGAATGAGGAGCCGAGTTCAATTGAACGATTTATTGACTTACCATATTCTCTTATTGCTCTAGAGCGTCTTACAGCTGGCTACTGCACTGAAGAATACTTCCCGGTGCTGCGACACAAGATGGAGATTTATCGGTCCTACAAGGTGTATGTTATCCGGCGGTCAGGACGTCGTGTTTTCTGTTGCAGTGGTTGCAACTCTAACTCTCCCCATGGAATGGGCGACATCAGGAAGCATATTCTCGGAGTTCACGCTAAAGTCCCCGAGCGTTACAAGGCGGCCGCTATGCACTGCTCTCGTTTGAGTCGCGAAGATAACTCTCTCCTTCCAGACCGCGTTCTGCTCCACCTCTCGAAGATGAAGTGGAAAGGCACTGTAATTAAGCCGCTTTCGGAATTGTCACCCTCTGAGATGGAATGTGCCATATCGGGGAGCATTCAACGTCGTCCGAGCACCAGCTCCCAGCGCCAATCGCCGTTCTCTTCTATTTCCATGGTTTCCCGAAACGGAACTTTGATTGGCAGTGATTTACCACGAACTAATTCACCGGTTACTTCCACACCACAACAAGAACAGGCAATCAGATCTGCCCGACCTTCTAAGTACAAGAAGGATCCCATAGTCCATGTTCCTGATCACATGTTTATCATTAAGGGGAAGGGAAAATGGGGCGAGGCTCAATTCTCGTGTTCTGTGTGTCGGCAAACCGCCCTTCATGCCGGGGCAATTAGGGGTCATATTGTACGCGATCATCTCAAACTTCCAGGATGCAAGTGCGCTATCTGTGGGGAACTTTTTAACATCAAGAGTGGTGTTGTCCACCATCATCAGAAACACCATCCTGGAGAACCATTTCGCGTGGCCCAGTATTCTCCCTACCGACACGCCATGTCTCATGTTATCGTACGCGCTGAAGGCAAGATTCCCGCCAGCCTCAGAGTACCCGCCAAGCCAACTGTAGACTACTCCAATTCACCCGCTGTTGCAGAGGATGAAGAAGATATCGAAGATACTGAAGAAACAACGGCTTCAGCCGCCACTAACAGTTCCAACAATAAGGACCTTTTGACTGTGCCGGTCAGTTTGGAGAAACCACTACACCCAGCTCAGTTGAAGGACTGTTACATCACGCGCAAGAAAGGTGGCTATGGGAAGGTGACCTTCCAGTGTAGCGTATGCCAGGGCAGTAGCTCTTCCTTGGCCTCTATCAAGTCTCACATTGCTCAGTACCACATTGGTACTTTCCCCTTCCGTTGCCACATGTGCGAAACAAGTTTCTGGAAGCGCGAGAGTCTTGTCGGCCACTTTGACTACCTCCACCCTGATGAGAAGCCCAACTTCACAGCGCCTGAGGAGTATAGAGAAGTTCTGAGCAGTTTGATGGTTCGTCGGGGGAACACTCGCCTCCAAAATTTGGCTCTGAAGCGCAGCCGACTGGCCAAAATTACCCGTAGCTACAAGGCTAATTATTCTGCTGTTAATCAGAAAGAGGAAGAAGACGAGAAGGAAGATGACGATGATGCCAATGAAGACGAGGTGGTGGAAGGAGATGAGAATGAAACCGAGAATGGGGAGGAAGAATTGGGTAATACTGAAGCAAATCAGGCGTCTCCAGACCAGGATCAAAGTCCTGACGAAGTTCCCAGTGAATAGAAATCCTTGATACTTCCATGTGAATATACTTTGAGTAGGTAATTATCATACTGGTATTATTACATAAATACTATACTTACCTACATTATGGTTATTGATCATCAATGTCTGAGTAGATTTTATATTTATCACCATCACTTACTCCGGTATTTACAATATAGTATTATATCTTTTATTAACCATAATATATAAATACACTGAATGTCATAATGTTACGTTCATATTATATTATGACTGTTACATGACTTCGAAATTCCTATGCTATCTTTTTATTTTATATTGTTTTCATCATAGTATCTGCTTTTGAATGTAATTACCTTATAGATGTGTTTTAATTAAGTATGTCTACTTAAATATATTATGTTTGTAATTTTTCCGCAATATTTTCTCTACACTACCTATTTTGTTCCCCTGACAAGCATTTTTATGTACGATGGTATATCTTTGACATTAAATTATTATATGTATATTACATACATAATTTTGTAGCATATCTATTTGTTGCTCTCTGTAATTTTGTTCTTTTTACATGCATATTATATTTAATCCCGTGAATTTGGACTTACCATCATCTATGTAGTTCTGGGGTAATACAATTTTCAGTTATTATAATTTTGCGTTTATATCTGTACTAATCCCTTCTATTAACCAATATTTCTTGTATTTCTCTTTAATTAAGATATTAAAGAAACTTTAATGATTTAATTAAATATGCATTGCGCGATTATACTAGCATTTCAAAAAGAATTTTTAAATTGGTTTGAAATAGTATAGATGTTTTAATTCAGATCAGCGTGCATGTGAATTTCCCTTAGAATATGGGGGTGACCTACCAGTGTAGTGTATGCTAGGGCAGTAGCTCTTCCTTTGCCTCTTATATCAAGTAACACATTGCTCTCTGCCACATTAGAATTTTCCCCTTGCGTATCTGTGAAATAATGATATCAAAAATTATAATTTTGTGGTTTCATTTAATTTTCCTTTCATTATTTTGTCATTTTAAACGATCACATTAATTTAGTTCTTCACTTCATCCTTCAGAAAACTATCTATTTTGGTTTTTCAATTTTCTTTAAATTAATTTTACTTTTTATTCACACTAAAAATAGGCAAAACTAAAATAAAATAATTGCTGTCATTTCATTAATCAGTGTTGGTGCGGCCTGCGTTATGCGTTTTTATAATTACACTTTTCCAGTGTTATTTTAGACTTCTAAAAGAAATCTGTAAGAACATGGGCTGATAAGACATTTTAACTGTAATGTTAGTACAATGATTAAAGCTGGTTAATTACTATAGTTAAGTACGTGTTCTTATCTTGGACTGTCATTTAACATAATATATTTATAATTATGATTCCCGTGTTTGACTACTAAGTTTTGTGAATTATTTAAGTTGTACGAGTCAAATATTATTTAAAAGTCTAGTTTTTATAATGTTAAATTTAAAGAAGTTATTAGATTTTCCCATTGAAAACGAGTTATGCTGTATGTAAAAAATGAAGAGAAAGATTGTTTCCTTTAGAATCGCCAAAGTCCCAAAAATGAAATGGAGTGATCACTTAATGTTTTGTGTGAACATACGTGTTTTATTTCCACTTACCTACATACTTTTCCTTAATGAATGATAATTTAAATCTCATTGTAATGACATGCTAATAAAATTAAAAATAATTTCAGAGTTGCCATTGGTGCACACTTTTTCGGGGCGTCCGGATTTTGGATCAAAATTGTTATTTTTAATTCTTCGAAAAATGCAATAAAATTGTATACACCTTTGAATGTTAGGGGTGATTTAGAGATACTTCTGAACATGTATTTAAAATGGCGGAAGACAGAATTTGTTTGTTTAAAAGGTCAAATTCTGGACAAACTGCGCTCGCAATTATGGCATCTGGAGTTTTTCGGTTTGTGAAGTGGCAATCCTGTAATTATTAGTCACATTTTCCCAAAATAATTACATGTGAATATTTATGAATACGTCTATTGGTACCTACATTGTACCATAGTTCAGTTATGTGTCTACAAATGTTCTATATCTACTCTTTTTGTAATAAATTGTTATCTGCGTAATTTTAGCCTACCTGCATTTTTTGTTCATATTGAGCCGCATCAACATTGATTAATCTACACACATTATATGGAATTTCTTATACAAGGTGCGTTTGATGATTGTTATTAGTTAATTTATATGACATTCTTTCAGATTTAATAATTCTTCAGTGATATATTGTCGTCTAAACAATGTAAAAATATATCACAACAATTTTCGTCGACAAAAGAATCATATACAAATAAATAATCTCATGTTTGTTAATTTTCCGTGTTTGCATAATGTATGCACTTACAATGTTTGTCTGCATAATTACATCATATAATATGTACATTGAATTAAATTATAATTTGAGTCGTTATTTCACACATAAATTTGGAACACAAAGTGAAATAAAGTATTAATACAGGGGTTTAAACATTTTTAAATTAGTTATGACATACACAAAATAAATATTATTCTTATAATCCACTAAAGTAATCACATTCCTACACACATTAAGGCATCCTTGATGTGTCTGAAAATTTATTGTGAGTTTTAAAACTATTCCATAAACAGCAAAAACGTCTTTTATCGAGGTGTCCACTCTCCTAAAATATCCTAAAATTTTGAGGGACTCCTAAAATGTCCTAAATTGTCCTTAAATGTTGGCAAAATACACAAAACCATCCGTAAATATTCCAAAAAATAATTTGTGGTGGTGGAAAAAAAAATGTTTTATTGAATTTTATTTCAGTATAATTAACAGTGAGGTAATTTCATTTCACATGAATTTCATTA